>BJBW01007040.1:0-68016 GCA_004320125.1 Scolopax mira | reverse complement strand
CACTGGGCACCACTGAGAAAAGACCAGCCCTGTCCTCCCTACACGCTCCCTTTAAGTACTTGTAAGCATTGATCAGATTCCCCCCTAAGTCTTCCCCAGACTAAAAAGGCCCAAGTCCCTCAGCCTTTCCTCATAGGAGAGATGCTCCAGGCCCTTAATCATCTTTGTGGCTCTTTGCTGTACCCTCTCCAGCAGTTCCCTGTCCTTCTTGAATTGGGGAGCCCAGAAATGGACACAGGACTCCAGATGGGGCCTCACCAGGGCAGAGCAGAGTGGCAGGATGACCTCCATCGCCCTGCTGGCCACGCTCTTCTTGATGCACCCCGGGATACCATTGGCTTTCTTTGACACAAGGGCATATTGCTGGCTCATGGTCATCCTCTTGTCCACAAGATCTCCCAGGTCTTTCTCCTCAGAGTTGAGTACAGCCAACACCACCTGCAAGCAAAGCTGTAAAATTCCCTCTGAAGTTTCTTTCTTTCTTTTTTTTTTTTCCCATGGCTCCAAAGGAAAAGAGAGTGGGAAAGGTATAATTTGGATGTGATGCTCCAGAGCGCATCTTGGGTGGATGCTCCCCATGTGGTTGGAGGATCTTTTCCCTTGAGCAGTTGTATCTCTGGAAGCTTGTTAGGAGCAAAAGCGGTGGGGAAAAAGCATGGCCTGCCCTGCTGCAATTTGAGCTCTGCTCTGTGGTTAGCTATTGCCAGCTGATGTGGAACCCTTGCTCTCATCTTCCCTGGGCTTTCAGAGCAGGTTGAGCCTTGCTTTGGGCTGGGACTTGCTGTGATGCAGCTGGGCTGTGCAAGCACCTGCCTTCTCCCGATTGCTCTGTACAACAAGACTCCTCACCAGGGAGAGATTTTTAAACTTGTTTGAGGCATAGAATCACAGAACTATATAGGGTTGGAAAGAACCTCTGGAGATCATCTAGTCCAACATGCCTGCCAAAGCAGGTCCTCCTAGAGCACCAGGCATCTGAAATAATTTTGCAGACCTGTGAGTCTCTAGGGCGATGCTCATCCCTGCAAGCGCCCAAATGCTCAGAGAGGACCCATGTTCTCCAGGAAAGCTAAACCCCACAAGTTTATTATATTTTTATGTATTATTTTTTTGATCTCCAACAACCTGGCCATCTCCTTGACCCAAGCAGAGACAAAACGCTCCTGCCTGATTTTAGGTCAGGGAGCATGGCCTTGCAGGGTGTCCTGGAAGGATGCGGGGGCTTCGATAACGCCGCCGGCTGCGGTGGGCTGAGATTACGTGTAGCCACAACAGCGGTGCTGCTCCCCTGCCTTCCCTGGGTGGGCAGGGGCTGTTTGGAAGCTGTGATAACCTTGTCCTTCCTGGGGAAGGTGGGGGGAGCACAAGGGGGAGACTTTGCCTCCCAGAGTGTGGCTGTGGGCAATGTTTTCAAGGCTGCTCAGCAAGAAAACATCCCCTCCAAAAAAGTTTTTTCTCCTTTTTCTGTGTGCAGGGGGCACGATGGGGCTTGGATGATGCTGTCCATGCAGGAGAGCCGTGCAAGGGAGGGCGTTCAAGGGCCAATACCATCCCAGACAGCATCCTTTATTTTTCTTCCATGTGATGCATTTTGTAGCATCACAGAGAGGAGACGTTCCTCGAGGCAGGGCGGCTTAAAAGGTTATACTTGACAGCAGGAACATTTCCCTGCTCCCAGTCAAGTCCCATTTTCATTTAAAAAAAAATACAAAACAAAACAAACCAAAAAAAAATCCCCAGCTCACTGCTGGCAAACAAGGCTAAGAGAACTTGTGATTGCTAAAAAAAAAAAATAAAAAAGGGCAGACCAGTCACGCTGGCTGACTCAGCTCTGATTGATGGCTCAGGAATGTGTCTGATACGTGCGAGGGATTAAATAAACCACGGGCAAACCTCTACAATGCAACATGTTGGATGAAGCACAGCCGGCACCGGGCTCACCTGCCTCCGGCTGGGGAGTGACTGCCGTCACATCATGGGATTGGAGGGGGTTTTCTTCTTCTTCTATTTTTATTTTTCACCTGTGAAAAAAAATAAAAGGGAATGGATATTTTTGGGGGTTGCTTTGCAAGGGGAAACAGCTTGCTGCTTGTGGCTATAATGGGAATTATTTGCAACAGCTCCAGGCATTTGTGCGCTTTTACTACATCAAACGTGTCCTGGAAAAGGTATATATTTCTACTGAAAAATGGAAAATGTAATTTGCAGCCGTTTAAATTACAGTCTCGCTGCTCTGTGCCTAAATAAGGACACCTGCTAAGTGTCGGAGTCCCTTCCCCATCCCCTGAGGGTGGGCTCAGAACCCAGGCTTTGCTCATGGCTAAGGGAAGGTTGGGTGGATGAAAATATTTGACCCATGTATCTCCCTCACTCCTGTGTACTTCTGTGACCTCTCTCTCCAAGACCAAGGGGTGTGATGGGTCAGCACCAGGCTCCTCTCCCCAAGCTGCCCCTTCCCCAAGTGTAGAGGGGAAGTCCTCCCACCTCACCCTTGCCTATTGAGGGGTCCCTGGTCCTGCACATCTCTGCTAGCCTTCCCAGTCAAGTGGGCAAGTGTCCATCCCACACTGGTCCCATCCTTAAGCTCATCTGCCTTCAAGGGAGTCACCACTAACTGCTGTCTCCCTTTCTTCCCACCTGCCCCTTGTGGCACCGAGAGCCTCTACCACCCCTGGCCATGCATGCCTTGGCTTTTCAGCAGGCAGTAGATGGGACCTACCATGCTGAAGTCCTGCTCTTTCCAAAAACCACACAGAGTGCTTTTTGACAACCTTTCCAAATTTATCAGTTCAAGTAAAAGAGGGCTCATCTAGAAGAAAGGGGACAACAGTAGCCATGACACCAGAAACATCCATCCAGCTTGCAACTAGACCTGTTCAGGCATTCCTAAGCCCTGTGAGTTGATCCTGCTGGAGAAACATCCACCTGCAGCCCCTTTTGTTGCCCTCCTGACCGCTGCAGAACATCATTCCAGCCCTGCTTCCCACCCTGCACAGCAATGAGGAGCAGCCATCAGAGACATTTGGGAACACTTCTGCCTTTGAGCTGCTGCTTAGAAATAGCTGGCCAGTGACATATACCTTGTGACAGCCCCATGCAACTTCCTGGATAAGTATACAGAGAGGTTTATTTTCAGACAACAGGTCACTTGAGAAATCAGACTGTCATTTTCCCAGACATGTGCTTTTCCTTTCTAATCTATTTTATCTTGGAGTATGACCTGTTCACCATGGACGATCTGGCCTCTGCAGAGCTGCCATTTGCTGCAGTTAGCCATGGCAGGAATCAGAGGAGACCATAAAGGTTTGGTCACTTGGCTTCTGCTGTGAGTGCTTCTGAGAAGAATTTGTCAGAAAAAGTGAATTGAAACTGAATCTGGTTGTCAACAATGCAAGAAGAAACTGGATCGTGTGGACGGAGGAATAATGGTAAGTCAATAGCAAGATGGTTGATATACCCCCAAAATTCATGTACAGTGCTTACATCCACAAAGTTGGGTTCATGTCTCATGTTCCTCTTGAAAGTGCCCTGCTGCATCCTGCTGATTCTCTGTCCTTCTCCCTGGCCCCTGCCTGGACATGTGCCTGGTCTGGGGAGGCCATGGTGAGGAACCAGTCCTTGTTGCTTCTGGGGCCAGGCTGTGTCTGTGCCTGAGGAAACCTTCACTGTAAGGTTCATTCTGTGCTTTCCTTGTCTGATGCACTAGCCAACATGTGTCAACATGAGACAGTCCACAGAGCAAGAGAATGCAAAGAAATTGGTCAAATCTCCTTGCAGTCTCTTCCTTCATGAGCCACCACTATCCCCTGAGGACTCAAAAACGATGGGCTAAATGCCCTGAGAACTCTTCTGGAATGTTATCTCCCATGACGCTAAGAGAAATCTAATTTGCAACCTGATAAGACCATGAAGAGGTTACTGAGTCTGGTGAGCTTCATGAGAAGGCAGACAAAACCGAACTGATGCATCTGTCCACCCAACTTGTTGGCAAAGTAAGAAGATAATTTCTTTATAATCTAAGAAGATTCAGAGATAGGATGAGCTGAAGAGTTGATGAGACAATGTTCAAGATCACCCAGGCTTTGTGAATTTCTTTTCCCTCTAGTATAAGGTACTGAATCTTGTCTTGCATCAATTCCTAGTCAGGCACCCAGCAAACATTCTTTGATCTTTGCTGCCACAAGAGGTATCTGAATACTCTTTCTACTGAAATCAATGTTGGCAAAAATTTCTACCAACTGGTGGCCTGGTGCAGAAGTTAGAGAAGTGCATGGCAGCAAAGTTTGTGACTAAAAAGCATGGGTGAATTGGAGCTACGAAGAGGAGTGGCAACTAAGACCTAACGAATAATTACCATGGAGGAGGGCAGCTCAAGAATGAGCACAGCCCTAAATCCAGATATTTCTAGCTGCATTTTAAACCCCACAATTAAGCTGTGATTTTGGTCATTATGAGGAGGTATTTCCAGAGCTGGGTCTTGTCTTTCGCTGTCTTTATCCACCAAAATAACTGACTCAACATCAGCAGAAAGAAAAGCCAGCCTTTTGATAAATGTCATCCAAACCAGACTGGAGAGCCCGCCTTAGCCTACATTGGATGCCTCCACCACAGCTGGATGCCAACCTGTGGGCAGAGCTGCTTTTTCCTGGTGAAGAGAGAAGGCTTTCTGGCTAGTGGGGGATGTGTTGGATTAGAGGAGGTGGGAGGTACTTAAAAATACTGATGTCCTCCCTTGGCAACAGGAACCCCACCACATGGCAACATAGAGAAGAAAATGTCACCATGCATTTCTCTGGTTCTTGATCTGTCTCTACCTGTGCATTACTCCAGGGCACTGATGCACCACTTAAAAGGAGGAGAAAGAAGCTGTAGCTCTCATATAGGTACCTCCTTGCCCCATCTACTCCATGCTGCAAACACGCTGTCCTCAGGGATGTCTCTACACTGTCCACACCATCGACCTAGATTTCAGGGTGATGGTACAAGTGTTAATGGCTGGTTTCCTTTCTGGCTCTCTCACTGGTGAGGCTGCAAGGACTGTGACTTAATCTGGCTCTTCCGGGGTTTCCAGAACAGTATTAATGTCACCCGCTCTGATGGGTGGCACCACCCTACCAACCAGGCACTCTGACTCAGTCACTCTTCCTTCTGCCCAGCCTGGATTTATCTGTGACAAGTGGCAGACGTGCTCTTCTGCCACGCATCCACCTTACTCTTTCTAATTGCCCCATTCTTTAGCGTTCACTAGGCATTTGCAGTTCCCCACATTCATTTCTTGTTCTGTATTTTCTATGCATTTTGTAGGCATCTCCCAAGTCTGTCCTCCTTGTGCTGTACCCCAAGGACACCTTTTATCCTTCAAGAGACTACAGATATCCCACTTATTAGCCCACTCTATAATTGCTCAACCACCACTGGCAGATCCTCATGCCCAGTTTCTGCTCTATGGGTAGAATAGTTAGATATCACTTTTTTGGGGGGTCTGTACTGGTGGCTTTAACCTACTGGAGAGAGGTGAGAGAAAAGACTGGGGGTTCATCCCCAGAGCAGGTTCTTAAAGGAGAAAGTTGCCCTTTCTACCTGAGATGTACCCATCTACAGTGTCATTGTCACAAAATCCCAATGCCTTTCCAGCCACTATTTCAATTTATCTTTTTAGTATTTTCTCCAAATTTTTCCTAAGAGGATATAATCTGTTTGGGTGTGATCTCCATGACATTTTTGCCCCATTACAGGCTCTGTTGGCGTGGATGAGCCCAGTTTTTAGAAGCTACTTGTGGCAGGGAACTTATTTTCATATTTGCCTATAATTACCCAGCAGGGACTGGGTGCTGTATAAACAAGGCATAGTAAAATAATAAAGCACTAATATTCACCATAATTAATTTCTAATAATGACTTTCTAATAAAGTCTTTCCAGACTTGCTAGACCAGCGTGCAGGCTTATAGTGAGTATTTCTGAGGGTGGTCTTTGCACAGAGACTAATTTCAAGCCTATTTTTCTGGCACCTCTTTGCTGCAGAGGTGACATAAAATCACTTGCAAGAGTTAGCAAACCCTGGAGAGAGATGGGACTGGGAGGGAAGTGAATTAAATCAGAAGAGTTGTAATAAAAGGTTTAGCAAGATTCATGGTTAAAGCTGTCTGAAACCCAAGGCTTTTGGTTCACCAGAGATCTTCTCTTTTAAACGTAAATAAAAATATCTTCCTGTCCAAATGGGATGGAAACCGATATTTTTCAAAATTTCCAAAGCTCATTTCAATCCCATGAGCCAACATATCATTTTCCCTGTTTTGCCGAGGATGTTTTAAGCAGACAGTTAGCTTTTTTTTTTGACAAAACATTCCTTTTTTTGTAAAACACCACACTGGATTCACTTGCAGTGACACTGGGGGAAGAAGCACCACTGATGTGAGAATGAGGAATGGGCCTTCATCACTCATGAAAGTCGAAATGGGGGTTTCATTGCACTGATCTCACACAAGGCTGGATGCCCACCTTGACCACACAAGAAGTCACCTCCAGGCACCACCTGGGAGGCCCAGCAGAGAGGAACTATGACCTCAGGAATGCAAGTATGGCTCAGTGGTGTCAGACGGTGGTGTCTCTGGCATCTCACTATCATCCTCTGAAACACTCTTGAAAGCTACGTGAGCTGGATGGCCGGCAATGCCTCGGACAGGGAAAAAGGTTGGGAGAGGTAACTCAAATAAAAAGACCACCTGTGTGTCCTGGGTGTTTTTAAGTCAGGCATTAATCACCTTCCTATCTGATAAGCTGATATGAGCACGTCCCCAGCTTTCTCCTGAAGCTGCTCCTAGAAGAGCTGTTGCTGTCTGTCTACTCGCAGGGCTGCTCTGAGGGCCGGGAAGGATGGGATCAGTGCTGATTAAGGGCTGCAAGGATGTCAGCCAAGGCATTTTGCTGTGGTTGTGAAGCTGATTTGCCTGCAGACAGGCTGACTCAGCGGTGCCGTGAGGGTTAAGCCAAGCCAGGCAATCACATGCCTGCCATGGGGTGAGACCATGCACATGTTGGGCAGCTGGGCTTTGACCGACCGGCTGCCTTTGCTTGGTCGTCTGATCCCTTTTATCAGACCCTGATTAAGGGTCTGATCCCTTAATATCAGCTTGCAGCTTCTTTGGGATACTTTATTATTTATTTATTTTTTTTCTCCACACATGTAACCTGGCAATGTTACATTTCTTCTAGTATTTCCCAATGGAAGTGCAACGTATTGCACAACAGAACCCTTTCTGGTTGCGCCAGTGGGGTTTTGTGCTGGTCCGGGAGGGAGGATTTGGCTTCATGGGTTGTCTTTGGTGGCACAGAAAGGGTTTTCGTGAAGCCTGAGGTTTGCCTGGAGCAGGCAGGACCCCACTAAGTCCTAATGTCCATCCACTGGCTGTGGCATTACAGGAGTTCTCACACCTATGCATCTCTTGCAGATTATGGATCACAGAATCACATGAATCATGAAATTGTCAGAGTTGGAAGGGACCTTCTAGAGATCATCTAGTCCAACTCCCTTGCCAAAGCAGGATTGCCTATAGCACATCATTCAGGACTGCATCCAGTTGGGTTTTGAAAATCTCCAGAGAAGTGGACTCCACAGCCTCCCTGGGCAGCCTCTTCCAGGGCTCTGTCACCCTCACTGGAAGTTATTCATATTTGATCAAAGCCATAGAATTATAGAATCACAGAATATCTCAAGTTGGAAGGGGCTCCTGAGGGCCATCTAGTCCAATTCCCTGCTTCTTGCAGGACTATTTATAAGTTAATCATCAGTGCAAAAAGAAACACAAACAATAACTAATAAATACGTATTGTCTGGGAAGTGGATATTTAAAGTGTTCATGAGCACAAACACTTTTTCCATCTATTTCCAAAAAGGGCTGCATTCACCTCTGTGGAAAGGTCAGATGAAATATTAAGGAGCTGTTACATCCCCCTATTGTTTTGAAGAGGTGATTGGAGATAAACAGCTGTGGGACCCATTGCTGGAAGTGGTCTGGGTCCAGTTTCGTAGGAGGGTGTTTGAAGCCAGGCTGTGTGGGAGATCCATGCTCGCTCGCCATCATATTGCACGCTTCAGTACACGAATGCCAGGGGTCAAGATATCTCTGGATAACTAAACATTTGCTGCAAGGGCTTAGGAATAAATCCTAAGGAAGGAAACGGACCTAATAGCTATTGCAGAATCAGGCCTTGTCTTCTCTAGTTGAACCAGATACGTTTTAGATAGATCCCATTAGCTGCAGCCAAGCCACTCTGGGTTATCATCACCTCCACTTGCCACGGATGAGACAAAACACAGCACCAAAACGTTCACTGCAAAACCAGATGTATCCCAGGGTGGAAATCCAGTAGCATTTTCTTCCAAGTAATTAATCAACGGACCAAAGCAAATATGCACAAAGAGCAAATTAAATTATTGTGGATTGGTCATGCCTGCAGAAAATAAAACTGTCAAGGAGATTGTTTCTTATGCTGGCTGGGATTATTTATAGCCGTGCTGTCTGTAGGAGTTCATCTGAGCAGGCAGGGAGCACAGCAGGGGATGTGGCTGATGGGAGAAATCAGCTGTGTTTAGGTAAGGCTGGGAGCACAGGCAAAGCCAGCCTGGGTTCTTCTGGGTTAGCTTTTTTTTTTTTCAAGCTGAAGATGTTGGTTTGTCAAAAATTGGAGCTTTCTGCAGCAACATGACAAGCTATGTTTATATTGGGAAACCAACAAGGTTAGGACAAGGTCTGGAGCCAGGGCTGTGACCTTCCTGGTGTTTCAGTGTATTCCCTGGTGTGGTGTTGACCTGGGCTAACTGGGATCTGGGGTTGATGGGTCTAGGGGATGTCATGGCTCAAGAATGGTTCCTGGATGTAGCCACTCTATACCCACCACTCAGCTTGGACATGTGCATCAGCTGGGGGTTTCTCCTGTCCAAAGCAACTCTCCTAAAATAAATCACAGTTCTCAAATTAGCTCCTTCTTTGGGGCACACTGAGCAAGACATTGACTACAGCTGCAGTCTGTGGACCACAGGAGTTTGCAGATTACACACCACGGATTTTGTGGGTTTGTGAACATGGCTGAGGGCAGCAGTCTGCTGTCAGGAAGCCAATGTCCCTTCACGATGGGTAAACTGGAGAAGACTGGGAGCAGCTGAGTGAGAAGGGGCCACATGAGCATGATGCACACCATAGCCGTGCCATGCACAGCCCTGGGAAAGTCCCAACACTCAGAGTGACACTCCATCCTAACGGTTGTGTCCCCACCACTTGCGTGTGGATGGGGAGAGCTGTGAGAAACCACCTGTTGGGGTTTTGGGGCAGAGGCAGAAAATAGTTTCACCCTCAGCTGCACGCTAGCCCTGGTTAGCTGGTGGGTAGGTGAGGGGTGCTGATCCCCAGCTGGCATTTTGCATATTTCCATGGGGGACCTCTCCTTTGGAGCTCATCACCCTGTTGAGCAAACCTGACAAACCTCTCTGCTGTCCCTTCTCTGTGGCCCCCTCCATGCTTGAACAGCAGCCCCAGCTAAAAGGCACAGCTGGGGTCGTTGGACCACTGAAAGTAGCCTGTTGTGCTGGTGGCTGAGCCTGTCTATCTGTAAATCACCCCAAGACAGGTCTGTCCCCTGATGGATGGTATTATTATCATTTTTACTATTACTATAATTATTTTTGTCATTGTTACTATTACTACTAATCATTATGTCTGGAAGTGGCATATACTCATCCAAGCACCTCAGGAGCCAGGAGGTTGGAGAGGAATTCAGGCTGCAGAGTGGATTTAGTATAGCTCTGCTGGAGCCCACAGCCTTGATTTGGTTTCTTTGTCTGGGAAGGGCCTGGGAAAGGAAGTGATAAATTGTCTCTTTTCTCTGTCATCCCCAGGCACACTTTGCTGATCCCTGGGGGAATAAATTCCTGTTGTAGCCTCTAGTAAGACTCACATACCTGCCTGGATCTCTGGTTGTTTGAGCACTAGATGAACGGGTACGGGGAAGACATCAAAACCCAGGGTTTAGATGTGAAGTCCATCCCCAGGGCACCTCCCAAAAGACAGCAAAGACTGAAAAGCAATGTCCCTGCCTTCCAGAGCCAAGGTTCCCTTTGCACCCCTAAGGTCCCAATTATGGATTTTCTGCAATCCTGAAATTTGGCATTAAGCAATCCTGAGCAAACAGGGTTCCTACGAGGCTCGTTGACCTTGTGCTCTCACCTCACTCTGGTCACTACCTTCTAGTTTAGGATTTGCCATGGGTGGTGGATTGCAACAGAAGTCATGTTATCTAATGGGGTGTATGATGGAGTCACAAAACACAGGGAAATGGGTAACTGGTGTTCAAACTGGATATTTATCTTGCCTTTAGGTTCATGAGATCACATTTATTAGTGCCAGTACTTTGATTTACTTGCCTGTCAGATGCTGTCTTTGGCAAAAGTTTGCCAGAACTTCTTTTGCAGTTGATGACCAGGGTTTAATGGTTGCATCTCTTAACTCTCCACCAGACTGGAAAAAATCAGCAACAGCCAGCCTAAGCAGTAAGTCTGTTTGACATCAAGTGCATTTTGTCCATGAGTTTCACATGAAGCCTGTAGAAAGCGTGTGGGGTTGAAAGAGGCTCTGGAGGCAGACAGAGGCTTTGAGTGCAGCGGAATTTAAAGCCACGGGTAGTTAGTTTCTGCCAGTAAATGCAGTTGTCTCACACGTGATGAGTTGAAGAAGTGACTGAGATTTGCATCTCTGCCTGGTGCTAGCTCAGAGGCGAGAAGTTGTGGCTGCAAGCATGGGGGAAGAGGGGAAGCAAGGGGGAGGATGTCACCACATGTCACTGATAGCCATTTCCAGTAATCAGCATCAGCTGCATGGCTTTGGCAAGCTCATGGTTGATCTACCACCAGGCAGATGTTGATATCTCTCCCACTGCCTGGTCACAGGGCTCAAGGTCTCCTTTTTCTTCTTTGCTGTTGACCCAACAGAGGCAACCAGCAACACTGATCTTGTGATCCTCCCTGTTTGCATGTGATGTCCTGGTGAGAAGATTTCTTCCAGTTAATTCCTTTCAGTTGCTGGTCTGGCAGAACTGCTGTCTTGGCCCTGGATGGCTGACAACAGGCATTACTGGACTTGGGCTTGGTCCTACCAGTGCCCCAAACCTAAATTGCATGAGATGGGGCTCAGGTGCTCTGAGATACCTACAATGGGGCTCCCAGTACAGCTCCTGGCTCTGCTCAGCAAGTGGGTTTTAAAGGTGCCAAACACGCTGATCTCGCTGGCACCTCCAAGGACACCAGTGCCTTGGGAAACTCAAGTCAGTAAATTACAGGTGAGGCCAATTAAATTATGAGGGCAATGCCTAGAGGCTGGCCAACATATAATCAGTATTGCACTGGGCCTTGCATGAATGTGGAGCTGTAGACAGGTCCTTGCCATGCTAAATTAACAATGCAGAAGGTTTTATGCAGAGCCCAGAGCATGTGCACTGGGAAGGGAGTGTGGGTGGGAGGGGAGGAGATGAGGAACCAAACCATACCCGTTGTTTAGGTGTACAAGGGGAGCAAATTCCTTGCCAGCTAGTGCTTGCCTTATAGAACATGATGGGAACGGTGTCATTAGTTATGCAAAGGTGCGTGATTATGAAAATAAGTCTCAGATAAACCAAACTAGCCTTTCATGAGGTCCATAAAAAAACCAAAAATGTGTTTAGAGAAATGCAAAACCTGCCCTCTGCTTGGAAGACGGAAGCTGGGAGAATGGCATGGTTGCTAGTCCAGGACTGTGCATCAAGTCTTATCTGATCTCCCAGACAATGCACCGGTTCCTTGTCTCCTCCCTCTCTTGCCCAAGGGATGTTTTGATTTCTGCACTGAGCAAAGAGAAAGGCATATGTGACCTAAATCAGGTTTTACTTCTGCGCACATCCCTCCAGCTTGAGTAAACAGCAGAGGATGTGACTGAGAGCACATACTGGTGCCTCATCAATGCCTCTTCTCTGCTTCAGGTTTTCTTCTCCCTTCCCCAGAGGTGAGTTTGACTCATTCTGTCTTTAGAGAGATGCTTCCCCTTTCCCCACACCGCTCATTAAGCCTCCCTGATTACCCTCTCCCCAGCCCACCTCTGCACCTTTTGGTGTTGCATGGAGTAGCTTTGCCCAACAGGACCTACCTCCCAAGCCAAACCCCACCAGAGGGCTGGGAAAAGAGGGGAAAAACCCCCAGGAGACTAACACAAACACAAAAAAGTCTCACTTGATCAGCTTGAGCGCCAGCCCCACCCTGGGGTGTGGAATAAACACTGGCAAGTATTTATTCATCACCACTCAGCATCCAAATATTTGTTTCTCTTTGTCACACACTCACATTCTCCCTGCCTGCCAGATGCTTTCTTTTTTGCAGCCATGGTGGGGACACTTCTGTCTGACAAGGCAGTGGAGGAAAGAGACCTTGCCTGCAAGATTCGTCATAAATATGTTAGGTTTTCTGGCAATTTGATATCTGGATGCACAGGGGTATTTCTTCTTGGATATCTGAACTTCCGCTTATACATTCTTTCTCACCAGACATTAGTCTGTCTATTTATATTTATGCACTCACAATTTTTTACATATGCGTGTCTGTATGCATAAGCATTTATACGTATATATATATCCATATATATCTATCCACCCACATTCACCTACGTATGGATACACAGTGCTGGAAATGATAATCTGGATGCCATGTCATTAATAATTCATAAATCTGATGTTTGCAGAAGGGATTACGTGGCACATGATGCTATTTTAATCTTTGCATAAACACATACACATCTTTTCTCCATCTGTCTAGTTATGACAGTGCCAGTATATAGGTGTGCTTAACAACACTATGTTCTTATATGGGACTGTGGATGGATTAAGTTAGTGCACAGAACTGATTATCTCAGCCAGAGTAAATGTCAGCAGAACTATTTTAATTAAAAATCATACGCCTATTGTATTTTCCTGAATCAACATGAATCCGATGCGTGCATTAATGTCCTGATGATCTTGATGTAACTGCCGAGAGAAGAATGAAATGTCCTTATATGACTAAAGAGGAGAAGTTCCTGGTTGACCTCATGACCACCAAAATGCTTCATCCACTGCTACACTGAAATCGGCTGCAGGTAGAACGTGGAAGTGTGGTACCTGGGAGAAAAGCTTTCTGACATGGTGAGCACACACAACATGTGATAACTACCCTTTGGTCTGTCCCAGTTTTATGGATATTAGGGGAAATGTCTTCAGGGCAAGAACATTCAAAATGTTGAACATGGTGATTAGATAAGGATGTTTAGTGAGAAACTTAATTTCCTGCTTAAAATGGTCATGATGACCTGCGATGTGATGAGTAAGATGGGCTGCTAGAGGTCAGGGAATGGGCCCCAGGGGAAGGATTTTTTTTTCAGTGTTCTTCAAGGATGTAAAAGTGAGGGGATTTCCCAGCTAATCTGAGTACTTTACAGGAGCTGGGATTTTATCCATAAATGATCCTTGGGGTTATTCTCCATTGACCTGGTGAGACTGGTGAATTTGAACCCATAACTCAGAGAAGCGTTAAAGGCCACATGGAGATTCTTGTTCTGGCCCAGGTCTGGCTGCCTCTCTATACCCACATGCAATTAAGGACATGTTTTTTCATTATCAGGGACAATCTACTTTTATAGTCTTTATGACAGCAATTTGCTAAGACGACTCAAGAATTTACTGAGATGTCCTGCTGCAGCACCTGCAATATGCCTCAGTGCCCACATTGCAGTTTAACTTCAAGAGAAAGCTGGGTGATGTCCAGCTCCCAGTGAAAGCAGTGCATGTGATGCCCACTTTAGACACAGGTGACATAAATGTCCATGTGCCGTTGACTCCATTGACTGGATAGGGAGCTGGGATCAGGCAGCCCTGGAGATCTGCTCTGCTTTCTGTGTTTTTAAGATGGATAGAAGGCGTAACTCATTTTAGTCACACCAGAAAGTGGTTCAATATGACACATGCTCCACCTGAAGTAATTGTCCCATTGCTCATTGCTGTTGGCACCTGTAAATGTGCTGTTCTTCCACAGGCAAACCTACCAACCAGTGGAATAGACACAAATTTGCATTTCCCACCTAAGAAATGTGTGTGGTCCCAGAGTTAAACCACTGCAAGATACAGTGCTCCTCCAACCATAACACGTATACATCCCCTGTTATATCAATGGCCAAGGGAGTACCTTCCTCTACTTTTTTCCTGAAACCATCAGAAGAACAGGCAGGAAAGCCTAGGAGAGCAAGGTACTTTTTTCAGTCAGATGTGTTAAATTCCACTTAGGAGGAATGATGGCTCCTGACCTGAAATCCCTTGGCACAGGCTGTGACAAGTTCCCAGCAGTCTCTTGGTAACAGTGGCAGATAGTGGCTTGGAACTGACTTGCAGCACTTCTATAACTGGAGACACACCTCTGAAGCTATAAATGTAATTACATCTCAAGAGATTACTGAGATCAGAGAAAAAAAGGCCATCAGCTCCTTTGTGACCATGCTGAACACTCCAAATAGACTGGTAGCCTAGTCTATTAAGGCATTAGACATCGCTGCTGTTCAGAAACAGGGTTCTTCTGTGGTCTACACTTTGCTGACATTTTTATACTCTCAATTAGGTCCTTTAACCACCATCCATAGTGTGGGACTCTGCTTTTGGTAAGAGTTTCGCTGAACTCAGCCTGTCAACTGCTGCTCTGCACTGAAACTCAAAGTGGCCCAGATTTCAGTGACAACATCTCCCTCTGTTCCACTGTGGTGGTTTCACTGCAGAAGAGGAGCAGGGGGGAAAAATGCTTTTTGGGAAGCCGTGCAAATTGGGTATGGGTTGACCAAAGCTCCTTGGTAGTCTCCAAGGTCTTCAGCGCCATCTACTGCCATGCGAAGTCTTGGCTCCCTTGTCATCCTTCCAGGAATGCGTTTAGAGATACATTCAGGCTCATAAGATGGGGTTAATTAGTAGCTATATCTATTGGCCCACTGTTCCGATGGACTGAGCACTAATTCAAAATAATGCTAGAGTCTGGAGACAAAACCCCAATGCTATTTCCCTTAAAAATCCATACATTTCATAGCAGAGGAGCACTTATTCCTAATAGCTGAGATACTGGTCCATACATGTTGTGGGCAAGACATATCCTCTTAGAATTGCTGGAACTTCTGGGATGGTTTCTCCACTCCTGGGATAGATAGTTCTAAGGCATAGACTTGTAGGGAGAAGAGAGACTTTCTTTGCATTGCCAGAGTTGAACGTCCTACAGTTCAAATCATTGGTTTTCCTCACCCAAAATCATATCCCCTTGAGGTACCCTTCACCATCCTTCTGCATTATTCACTGAGCACATCCAGGTCCTTAAGCAAAAGCAATCCCATAGATGGGTTTGCCTTTGCCGGACAAAGGAATAACCCAGTCTGTCTTTTTGTGTGCCCTACAGGGGCTTTATCCCCCTCTACAAAGGGCAAGAAAAAGCAAATACTTGAGGACTGTTATCTGGCAATGAGCAAAAACCAGGCAAAGTATAATAGCTGGGAACTACAGTGCTGTTCTTTCTGATCTGCTTCTGGCTGCAGGATGTTCTCCTCTGTCAGCATAATATTACAAAGTGAAGGCTGAAGAGACCATTCAGTGAAGGTCAGAGGGAAACAGAGATAGACTCGTCTGCAATCAGATACAAAGCATCCCTCACATTAAACAGCAAAGAAATGTTAGAGGTGTGTCTGAAGCAATGTATCTGTCTCTATGTCATGTTCTAATCCCAATCAGCTTGAAGCAAATCCAATTAAATCAGAGAAGTTATATTGAATTTACAGCACCTGTATTAAGCACAGAACTTGTATCTCTCTGCTCTTGCAAGGTAGAAGAACACAGAGGTTCAACAGCTCTACCAAGCCCATGAAAGATCTAATTTATGGAGCAAGTCAGCAAATCAATGTCCATATGAGAAAAGCCTTGACAATCAGCTGCAAATCCATCTCTTTGGCCATTTAGGAGCTGGTATAATTCCAAGGCATTTTGTGGTGTGTGTTCCTCCCCTGCAGTCTAAGGTGGTAGCAGTGGTTCAAAATACACATGCTCCTCTCTACCTGCCTGGTTATTAGTTTCATAAAGTGAAGATACAAAATGGAGTCTGTTCAACTTTGCTTCTTCTGTAGAAGAAACCAAAGGCCATGCAGAAGCTTCAGCATCTTTCAGTCCTCAGCATTCCATGGTCTAGGCAAGGGGGAAGGTGAACCACAATGAGTAAGCATTTCATGTCATCTGTAAAGCTATCATAGAGCATTCTAAGGGTTTCAACAATATCATAGAATCATCTGGGCCAGAAGGGACCTTCAAAGGCCATCTAGTCCGATCCCCCTGCAGTCACGGAACACCTCCAACTAGACCAGATTGCCCAAGGCCTCGTCGAACCTCACCTTGAATGTCTCCAGGGAAGGGGCCTCAACCATCTCCCTTCCATCTCTTCCAGTGCTCCACCACCCTCATTGGAAAGAACTTGTTCCTAATGTCTAATCTAAATCTACTCTTCTCCAGTTTAAACCCATTAGCCCTTGTTCTGTCAGTGACGGCCTTTGTGAACAGACTGTCTCCAGCTTTCCTGTAGCNNTTCCTGTAGCCCCCCTCAGGTACTGGAAGGCTGCTATTAAGTCTCCCCGCAGCCTCCTCTTCTCCAGGCTGAACAACCCCAGCTCTCTCAGCCTGTGTCATAATGGAAATGAGCAGGACTTGGGTATCTTCTGTATTGCCTCTGGTGTCAGCAAAGGTATCTGGGGCTCCAGAAAACCCATCATTCATCTTTTAGAAGAATTTACTCTTATTTATAGTGTACAAAACCTTCCAGGTGCACAAATGTCGGACTCAGCTCAGCAACATTTTTTACTTCTGCATTTGCCAATGGCCAAGAAGCTAATGTACATTTGTTTGCATTTAATTCTTCTGATTAGTGAAATCATTATTACAAACTGGGGTCAGTGTGAGCCAATGAGAGGGGGCTGTGGGATGGCTCCAAGTCACAATTTTGACAAAATATGCATATTCAACTTTAAATACCTCTCCTGTGATCCTTGAACAGGGCCAGGATTCCTACAGGTGGCTTGCATTTTGTCTAATATCTTGGTTGAGAGATTTAGAACTGTAGAATCATAGAACCAATCATTTGGGAACCGGTCTCAGCATGTGCTTACAGCAAACACTTTGACTTCCCCAAGACAGAATCATAGAATCATAGAATTGTCTAGGTTGGAAGAGAACTTTAAGATCATCTAGTCCAACCATCAACCTAACTCTGATTAAAAAAAAAAGAAAAAAAACAACAAAAATCCAAAATAAAACTATACAAAAGGACCTCCCACATTACTAAACTATGTCTCTAAGAACTACGTCAACCCATCGTAGTAGATCTGATATTTTCTGATTGATAGTCATATCTTCTGAGACCTGGAAAATAGAAGGAAGCTGCTTTTGAGGAACCTGCAACTCAGAAGCAGGGGGGGGGTTGGAAGAGAAACTGAAAATTGGAGATTAACAACAGTGTACTCAGTGCCACTAACAGTCATCTCAGAGTGCTTGTGGTCTGGGAGTTAAATATAACCTCAGGACCTCTTGCATGCTCTTCTGGTGAGGATTTGATGAGCCCAGTTCAGCATTGTTATGAGGAAAGCAATAGATACTAGAAAAAATTGGGAGGTTCCTATTAATGAAGGTTCAGAACACAGCCTAGCATAATTACAACCTCCAGCTGGTGTTGATTCGTCACCAGCCTTCTGCTGCAGATGGTTGGGTAAATTAGGCGTCCTGTGTATAGCAACCTGCAGGCTTTTTCCAAGAAAAACAAACAAAAAAACCTCAGTGTGGTTTCTGCAGGAATGAAACTCCAGTTGAAACACTGGCTTTTTCCATCTCCACTGAAATGTAGTCCCATTGACCAGTTCCACAAAGGGCGTGAACAATAAGGATGTCTCTCAACCAGAGATAACCTCCCAAAAAACTATGATTTTCACCAAATTCTTAGCAGCATTTCTTCTTGCTGCCATGCATGCGTTGCTCTTCCTGGCACGCTGAATGGCAGAACAAGGGTACATTTGTGCAAACACACCCAAATTCCTAGTGGGCATCGCCCAGGTCTCCAGCTGGAAAATTTGACATGCAAAATGTGACCTTGATCACCTTGCTGAATGCTCCAGGGATGACGTGTTACAATCAGCCTTCCTGGGACAGCTTGTAGGCATGTGATAAGACTGACACGTGTTCTAACCTACCTTTGATATCCCCGTGTTGCTAAAGGCTACATCTCTCTTTGGCAGTCCTGCACCCTAGCATGCAGAGAACTGGGTTTCAGGAGTTCACGGTGACCTTACAAAGTCTTGCTTATCCTGGATATACCTGTGACTGAAAAAGACAGGCCTGGGGTTGAATGATTTGACTTTCCAGCACTGCAATTTACATAGATGCAAAATGGTGATAAGGGGGTTCTTAGAGATCTTTGCAAACTGCGTCACGTCTTGCTTATGTAGGAGTTAATTATTCTAATTATGATGCCCTTTTTACTACCAGTGATTTAGCACAAAGGAATCTACCTAAGGTGATAGGACAAGAAACTTTTTACAGTGCTCAGTCAGCAGGATTTGGAGAAGAGACTTCTGAGCTCTGATCCTGACTCTGTGACCATGACTCCTCCAAGACCTTGTCCAGGACACTAAAACATCTCTGTGGCTCACCTTACCTGTACATAAAACAGAGAGAATAATACTGAGCACTCTGCAGAAAGGATGAATTCCTCACTGTCTGTTGGAGAAGACTTGAGTGCCAAGGAATGCAAAAATGCTTATAATTTTCTTCCTTGTGGCTTCAATTTGTGGTTTCAGCATCCATGCTGAGCTCCAGAGGGGCCTGTGATAGCAAGTTAGTATTTGGCTTACAACAACCAACATGAACATAGGGATCCATGCCTCTGGTAGAAAATGCTCCAAAATCAGGGAAAAAAAGAAAAAGCTTCGACTACTCTGCCCTCTTCTAAACAAACAGTAATGGAGATTTTTAAAAGCTCCACATATTGATTTGCTTACTGGACAACTATGTCTTTCTTCATGAGCAATCATGGCAATCAAGTTCAGCTGATGTGGTCTCCCGGTCTGAGCTAAGAATGTTTGTCATGTTGACTCTACCCGTGGGTGGTTTCCACAGGGCATTTTTAAATGCTTAAAATTTGCTTCTCTTTTACTCTAATACAGCTTGAATTAGTCAGACTGCATCTTCTAACCACCTTCCCAGAGACATGGCTATTTTCAGACTTAAGGAGATAAGTATTTCCAAGCAATGGGTTCAAAACAGCTAAAATATCCCCTGTGGGAGAAAAGGGACATATTTAATCCACTCTCCTCCACCACAGATTCATCTCTTACACCTGCCCTTCATCCTTTTCCTCCAGTAGTATTTTAGCAATTTTTTTTTTCTTTATTCCCTTTTAATTTTCTTTTCTTCAGGTTCTTGTCCATTCTGGGTAGACGTGTGGAAGAACTGTAAAAGTAACAAGAAAGCCTGAAGGACATGACTTTGACTCAGTTTGCTGCGTGTCTTTCACCCTGGCTTCAGTGATGAGCTGAGACAGAATTGCCTTTTCTGTCCCACTTACAACGGGTCCTACAAAGACGTGGCCATTTGCAGCTCTGTGAGGAATCGCACAAAAATCACGGGGAATAAAGATGAGTCACATGCACCGTACAAAGTCATTCAATACAGAGATTTTCCATTTTTCTCATCACTTGCCGATGTTTAGAGTATGCTAACGTGATGACGCTTGAAAAAACAGTGAATAAAAACAATTTGGGGGGAGGTGTGATGTTTATTTTGTCCAGATCTTCCCAGGATTTCTCAAACACATTAAGATCCTCGGATGAAAGACAGATTGTAAGGGCAAGTTCCATTTCCAGACACATGAAGTAGTAAGATCCCAAGGTGAGGGCAAAAGAGAGCTACATGCCACATACAGTTGTGGAATTTGATCCTTGCTACAAGGGTGAGCTGTTAATTAGAGAGGGGGGGAGAGAAGGGAATGGGACTTTGTACCGCCTCTGACAACATTTCCAGTCACAAGTTGCTTACTATAATTGAAAATGGAGTTTTAAACCAGGCAGATAATTTGTCAGCCTGGAACAGAAAACTTGAGATTTTATTTCAAGAGGTTCTCAAAGATACAAGGTAGAATAATACCATTCTCTGTTGTAAGCAAACAAACCTCAGCATGGGAACTGACCTGGGTTTAAGCAGCTTCTGGAATATTGGAAATTTTTATTCTCACTTTTCAGGCGCTAATAAGAAAATACTGTGGGTTGTTTTCCATGTGTGGTTTCTTTTTTCTTTTTTCTTTTTTTTTTTAAATTATTTTTCCTTCCACACAGGAAATTTGAAGAAATAAAACCAGAAGCAAAACCGCATTTGACAAATGAGAAGCTAAACATACTCAGTCCTGACTCATGGTCACGGAGCAAGGGTTCAGTCTGGGCTGTGAGTGAGAGCTCATTGCTTGGGCTCGAGGACTACTGAAGTTCTGATTTAGGGATATCCTTAGCCGTGAAGGGCTCCAATCCCACACTGCATTTTTCTCTGGCTGCAGCATTAACTGCAGTAAAAGAGAAAAAAAGCTACTTTATTCTGGCAAGGAGCACCACAGGGTCCTTCCCAGCAGGAGCAGAAGTGTGGCAAAATTCACCAGTGCAGCATTTCCATGTGTGTATTCACCTGTGAAGTCCAGCCCAGGGCAGCCAGGTGCTTCTCACTGCTCCAAACCAGTTCTGCACAGTGAGCACTGTGGAGAGGATTGGGAGGGATGGTGTAAGGGATTATTGCAAAATCCCATGCCTTGTGGTAAAACAATGAGTGTGATGTCCCCAGGAGAAGCAGGAAGGGAAAGAGGAAAGGCAGCCCCTGCTGACAGTAGGTCTTTCTTGAACCTTTGATCACAGGACATGTCAGACTCATTGACTAGAAATGCTTAATCTTCAGTGGGAATGGTGATATGAAATGAAGTTCTTTACTTCTGGTTCTTCCCCTTGAGACAAGATCCTACACGTGGAAATCACGCTGGTTGGTCTCACGCACCTCTGTGGTAAATGCACTGTCAACTTGAGCTGAAAAGTGACAAGTTCCAAAGTCCAAAGCTCCACAATGTCCTCCATCAGTGCTCTGGAGTTGGTCCAGCTCCTCATGCTTTGTAAAATCTCCCGGGGTGAAAGTTCAAGATGTCAGGAAGACACAGCTTCTCCCCTGGAGATAACCAACACGTGGAAGGATGATACCTCTACCTGGACTTTGTGCACAAAAAGTCCTCTGTGAATCTCTGAGAGATAAAACCCTGGTGTGACTGTACAACAACAGCAGGATGCTCATCCCACGGGCCTGCCATTCCCTGGGGCACAGCAGAGCACTGGAAGAGGACTTTCCCTTTCCAATAGCTCCCTCTATCTTGGTAAGAGCAGCATTATGAACAGAACAGATTCTGCCCTTGTGAAACCATTCAATTCCTTCTTCCCTGAGACCTCCACAGGAGCCCCACCAGATGTGCCTGGCACTGAATGAAGTCCATGTTCCTCCTGAGGAGCAGCAAATCTGACATCTAGAGCAATTCAGATTGAGTGTGAAACCTCTTCAAGGATCAATCATGCTGGGTCATCAGGACTTCAAGACTTGCAAGGTAGGAGGAAGACTGGAGAAGGCAAGGCATGCATCCAATGTGGGTTCTGCAGCCTTAATTTATTTCTACATGGCTGCCTTAGGCTATCCAAAGGCTATAGGTTATTTTGCATAAGAAAAGGAGACAACATACTGAGAGTCAGTCCACAAGCCTTCCCTTTGTGGTTAGTGTCATCCAAATTGCAAGGTTGGACTCTTCTTGGCTGACATTTAGACCATTGTGTCATGTAAATTGTCTTGGGACCATGTTGCCACTATGCAGCTGACAAGGATAACAAAGTGCAAGACAAATGACAAGACTAATTTTTCATGTAGTTGTGAGCCATTTCTATCCAAAAGGAGAGGGAGACAGTAATATTACCTGCTGCAGTTCCAGCCTTAATGAGGCCTGAGAGGAGAAGTAGATAATTAAGCTCATGATTCATGCGTTGGGTGCAAGTTTCTGCCAATTAGTGCACACTTCCTGATCAATAGCAGGGTAATTATGAGATTAGGGTTAATGGGTCAAGGCTTCTGGCTAATGTCAGATTAGCTAAATCCTTCTGTCATTAGTTTTACCTTTCTGGGTTGCTGCCTATAAAGGAACAAGGAGCAGAAATTGGTTGTAATTACCTCTGTTTTGCACAAGAAAACTCCTACACTGAGATTTTTAGATGTGAGATGGGTACCTAAATTCCCATCAGCCAAGACCTAACCAATATCGCCAATGGTGTCTATAGAGAGCTTCGTCCTGCCCTGAAGTGAACAGTTGGGGTGTTAATTTGCCTAAACACAGCTGCCAAGTTCAAGGGTTGCCCTTGACATTACAAATATTCCACAGGGAGAACCATTCTCCCTGGATAGGGGACAGATAAGAGTCCCTGAGACATGTCTACTGTGGACAACAGGTGTGAACAACTTAAACACCTGGTATGTCCAAACAAGTGAGCCATGAGGGTTTCAAACCAGCTTAGATCAAGGCAGTCAGCTCCAAGGAGAGAGATGGGAGTAAAACTGAAGGTAGACACTCACGTGTAGCCCTGTCTCACTCCTGAGCCGTGTCATACTCTTGGAGCTCTGCTACTTCCCAAGCTGCAGGTTTTACTCCCAACTAAGAGAAAGCCTCTGTGGAAGCCTTCTTCTACTGTGATGATGTTATTCAGGGAGCCAAGCAAAGCCAGGTGTTGGGCCTGGATCTGAGATGTGAATGTTTGCATTTAGCAGAAATGGGGAAAATAAAAATATAAGGAGTTTTCATTACAGAGAAAAGGTACGGACTCTGACGACCAGTGAAGTCTCTCTGAGCTGTCAACTGAGTAAAACCATGACAGAAGACCCTGTATGGGAAAGAATGAATGAGTTGAATGGGAACGAAAATCCCTGTAACAGTGGTGGTGAGTACCAAACAGAAACACCATCTAACTGATGATGCTGATCCCTGGTCCCCTGGGGAGAAACACCTCCCAAGCCCAGGAGTAAGATGAGGAACAGCAGTTTCTCCTTGGCATTTTTAGGCTAGTTTTGCAGGCTGCAGAAAGAAGGAAGCACCCCTAGAGAGACTGATGAATGTCCAACTCTCCGGGGACCAAGTCACTGCCAAGCCAATTTTGCTTCCATGACTGTGTCTTGGCACCAACTTAAGGCCTACTAATATCTTCCAAGTGACGTTTTTCTCATGTCCATTGAATTCTTTGCTTCTCTTCTACATGGCAGGCAAAAATGGTTCCTCTGCAGGGTTATTCCCCTGATGTGGTGTGAGGGGACCTATTGTGCTATGGCAAGCTCTGTTCAAGTAGCTGTTTGGCTGAGAACAGTGTATTTGTTACACAGGTTTGCAGTATTCATCTATCCCTTGAAATGGGACCTGAACCAATCCTTGACATTGCCATTCAGGCAATGCCCTGACAGTTTCAGTCATTTTAAGTAATTTTTCCTGTAGCTTTTAAGGTTCAAAGAGGAGTAATTTGATCATGTCGTATTACACATGCTCCTTTTTTCACACTTCCTCAAGTTTTTTTCCACTTCCACTTTCCACAATCCTAAATGATTTGGTTGCCTTCAAAGGCTCAGACTTTTTTTTTTTTCTCAAGAGACAACCACGTTGTCTCTTCTGGGATATTTGCAGCCAAACACTGAAAGAGCCAGCACACCCAGCAGCAAAATTTAACATCTGCTCATGAGGACATACAACACAGATGCAACTACTTTTGGGGACTCAAAGCATTTCTTCTCTAGCACATCAAAAAACTGGATTTGCCCTACACAGCTCTAGTGCAGCAGGACTGGCTTTAACAGAGTTACTCCAGATAGTAAAATCCTGTTTATTTGACTGTAGTGGTCCCATTAGTCATTGACAAAAACCTCAAATCTGACCACAAAAAGGCATAGTTTTAACATCCAAGGCTTTCCTGTGCTGTGGGCTGCTGTCCTGTTTCCCCGGGACCTTCACCTCTACCCCGGGAGAGTGCTGCTCTCAGGGCTGAAGAGTCTTTGACTTCATCTCTTTAAAGCATAGTGGATGAAAAGCAAAGCTCTGTGTGTCTGTGGATATTCTCCATTGCCAGAAACATATTTTCCATCACCAAATATGCCACGGGCAGAGTCCTGCTGCTTTCAGGGTTTTGAAAGTTATTTGGACAAATTCACTGGGAGAGCATTCAGGAAAAATGTGGCTGCATGTTTATCTTGTCATTTTTTCCCTTAGGTCACCGTAATACTGGGCTAGATGGCCACAGTGTTATGTTGTTTTGGCCACAGTCATTTTTATGTTATTTTGTACAAATAAATACAACACTGGTGTTCCCACTCTCTGGTTCCAGCCCACCCCCCACAAGATGAGCACAAGAATGGGATGAGAAAGGGTTAGTCCAATGCCCTGCCTGAAGTTAGTGGAGAAATATGTCTAAGAACATGATAAGCACAAAAGATGTACAGGATCTGATTGATGTTCCATATAGACCTCTTCCAGGAGTCACTGTCCAGAATATGGGACCCTTCTCTCAGGATACCCTTCCAGTGATCTGGGAGCCATGGATGAACAGTGTCAATGACATGCTCAGTAGGAGCTTGTCTGGGTCCTAATATTTGCTAGCTCATGCTGAAGTCTGCTGCAGCATCCTCATTGCATTGTCATGCAAGACCATTAGGTCTGGAGGTGAGATACATCAGTCCCTGATGTAGCTTTGTGCCCACTTTGCAATGGAAATTAGAGGTGGTGAGACCAAGACACACAAATGGGTTATTTAGATTCATAGAATCATAGAATTGTTTGAGTTGGAAGGAACCTTAAAAGATCATCTAGTTCCAACCCTCCTGCCATGGACACCTCCCACTAGACCAGGTTGCTCAAATCTCTGGCCTGGATCTTTGACTTGGTCTGAGCTTCTTGGAAAGTGGAGTTGGATGGCTCTGGATGTTACTGTTGGATGATCTGAATCCTGTTTCTTCTACAATGGGTCCCAAATTTTCAGTGCAAAACACTGTAGTTAAAATAAAAAGGAAACTTTGCAGAAATTCATGGGAACTGTGGTATGGTGAGCATTAGTGTTGAAGTGGTTGTATCTACATGAGCAGCTAGAGAGGATAAATCAGGAGAGTTGAGAAAGCTCAGGACAGAGGGCAGGTTCATGTTGGTATGTGCTGGAGAGGTGCTTTCATTGCCTTCAAGCCCAGACCCAGAAATGTGGGGAGCATCAGGGCGAGGTGCTCCAGCTTCTGTCCATGAGCACAACAGCATTGCCTAAGCAGGGACAGAGGGACAGTGAGTGCTGTAGGACCCACTGTCAGACCTGGTCAATAAACTTGCTCAGAGCAGCACCAGCCCTGAAAGTTCAATATTGGCCAAGATTTCCCCTCTGAACACTAGGCAAGATTTCCTCACCTGGGCTGCCTGCTTTGATCCCTTAGCCCCAAATTCTCCTTTATTATATTAAAAAAAAAAAAAAAAGAAAAGTAAAAACATTTAAAAAGTGCCCCTTTGCATTTGCATAAGAACATTATTTCTACCTTTTATGAGCAGAGTGGCAGTTTTCACAGAGGAATAACTCTGGACAGAGTTATTAAAAGATTAAAAAACACACCCAAAAAAAAGAAATCCAGGCTGAAAAAACAAATATCCTTACCAGAACTCAGGGGCGTTTCTCGTAACATCTTGCTTATGTTATGAAGTCTGAATTTTTTTTATTTATTTATTTAATTTTTGAAAAATTTTTTTGGAAAGGATGAGGTGGACACAATTACTTTGCTGAAATTCTTATGACCTGTTGATAAACCAGTTTAAAAGTCTCCTGCTGTAGCCTTGCACAGTGCTGCAAGAACTTCTCCAGCTCTGTAATCTCCTTGGGTCCTGGACCAACGGGAGAGGCATTGGCTTGCTTGCGTTCCTGATGGGTTCATGACTTCTTCTCGTGACAGCTCGCAATTGACCCTCCGTGTGGGTGTGAACATGTCTTACCCATGGCAGGTCAGGTCCCCAGGGCTCGTGCCTCCTGCTGGTGCTGTGTCATTGCCCCAGGTACCACTTGCAATAGGCCGGTGATCACCTTGCCCTGGAAAGAGAAGGTGATGAGGTGATAAGTGGTTCTACTGAAATCTGCCCCCCAGAAAATCGAGATTTCAGTGCAGTGAACCTGAAAACTATGGGGAGAAAAACAAAAAAAAACCAAACAAAAAAAGCAGAAAAAATATCTTTAAAACTATACAAAATCTGTGATTTCAAGTAAATCTCTGTGGAAGCTGAGAGTCTGTAAAGGGATAAAGGATTTTAGATGACTAGTGTTTGGGCTCATGCAAAATTTGCTGTGCTGAGATCCTCTCAATAAACGGTATTGACCCCAAAGTGCTGCATCACTGCTGGCTTCACATTGCTTCTATAAGTTGAGATAAATGCTTCTTTTTAAAGGAAAAAAACGAATGTACAACATCAAGCAGGGAAAGCAGATGTATTTATACAGTTACTAATGTTTGCTTGAGCCGGCAGATGCTAGGCATGTCTCAAATACCTTTACTGTTTCTTTTTCTCTCTTTTTTTTTTTTTTTTAAGTCACTGAGTCTCATGGAGATGAATGCACTCTCAGAGGTGACTTCAGGACACGCAAATCACCTCGAAGCTGTGCTGGACTTTTGCCTTATGTCTATACCAGGTGTTTCTCAGCACAGTTTGCTTTATACATACTTTTTGTCTCTTGAGATCCTGGGGACCACAAAAAAGAAGGGTGTTTCACTTTCTCTCCTTTGATCATTAAAACTGTACAGAGTCCTTATAGCAGGCGTGCTGCAGCTCAGGTCCAAATACGGATTTAGAGGAAACCCAATGTCCTCACTCTAAAAAAAGCAAAACAATCCTCTCTGCCTCCCCCGTAATTACAGTTTGACATAATGAGTGAGTGGTATTTATTAATTTCAGCTCTTGGAGCTGATGTCACCTCAGAGTCAGTGTCCGGGAAATCTCTGAGTCACATGGAAACTCAGAGCCAGGAAATATCAGCAGTAGATAAAAAGGTAAATATTAAGGTGAAAGACGTTGAGAACAGGTGGCAGCTTCCTGAAAGGAGCTGTGAGGAGCTGGTTGGTGCAAAGAGCAAACTGGGGCCTTGGGTAAAATGCCAATATTCTGCTCTGTTGCAGAATGCAGGCAGAACGCCACCCTGTTGCCATTGCCTAAGGATGTAGAGGAGGAGGGAGGCGACAGGCTGGAATATGACCCATGGTCCTGGAATGTAAACTGTCCTCTTTCTTCAGCTAATTGAAAAAGCCATCAGTGCCTCTGTGGGGGGATGGGAGGGAGTGCGACCCATTTCCATCCCTGTTAATTTTCCTACTAGACACAATCTTGGAATATATGGACTAGGGCTGGGTGATGCTGGGGGCTTGGAACTCAGAACTTGAGCTGAGAGGGTGCTCTCAGTATGAAGCGCAGCTTTGGATGGGCAGAAGCTTCCTGTGGATCCTGCCTGAATTCAGGAATTTCAGGCAAAAGCCAATTTGGAAACATAATTTTTTTTTTTTAAGCGAGGGTTCAGCCATATTTAAGTGGTCACACCATGCTAAAATTCATGCAGTATTTTCTTTTTCTTCCTCATTTTTACCCACTTTGTCAGTGGGAGGTTTCTCATCACTAGATAATTAGAAGAAAGAGGAAAATATTGGTGGGAGAAGAGAAACCAAGGACCCATGAGGACCTGCTGCTCTGCACTGGGTGTAAATTCATGTTGAGCTGCCTGTGCTCCAGGTGGCTTGCTGGGGTCTCTGAAACCACATGGGGCTACAGCAAGCCATGACTTCTGAGAAAGTAGAAAAAACACCCAAAACCAAACCAACAACCAAACCTCAAGATTGGTTTTTGGCTTTCTTTTCTCTTTTAAACTTTCCTCCTATTTTAAATTCCAGGTTTTCCTGATGAGATCATCTTAGTTACAGTGATGCAGGGCTTTGTATAGACAAGTAGAGGAATGGGTAAACAGAGAAGATGTCTCCTCTCCTGCGTCAGTGAAGAGAAAAACATCTCTCTGATGATTTGAGGTGAAGCTGGCGTGTTTTTACCCGATCTGCTGAAGACATTCAAGTTTCACTTCATTGTGGGAACTTCACCTGTGGTCCAAGATTGCCGTCACTCACAACATCATGTGTTTTTGATGCAAAACTTTTGCTCACACATGTTGAAGCATAGTAGAATTTAATTTGTTTTTTCTTCTGCAACTGCAGCCCTGGCTGGGGAAATGGAGGGTGTGAGGTCTGGGTGAGTTCAGGACTTTTGTCAGGTTTTGACATTGGATATGCCTGTCTGTGGAGCAGGAAGGAGATATTCTCACTTTCTTGTCTCAGCCCCTTGTATAAGGCAGCACATTGAAGCCTGCAGAGAAGAGGAAGCTGCTGGTTTAGGTTTCCTTTCAGGTGCATCCTTTTGCACTGAGTCATTTTATGTTCATCTTTTCCATGTGAATTTTTTTTTACCTCTCCTTGGTCTGAAATGAAAAGCTCATCAGCTTTGGAGAATGTCTTTTGCCCCTGAGGGATGTGTGTGTGAAACAAAGACATATAGTGGGAAGGTGTGTGAACAAATTTAAAAGGAATGTCCCCATAAGATGGTCCTGTGCCAGAAATCGTGAACCTTTTCTCCAGTTTCCCAAAGTCATTGAAAGAAGCTTTGCATAATCCTCAATGTCTCAGAAATCCCTGCTTGATGAGAGAAGCTTTCTAAGTGGTGTAGTGAAAATCTTGATTGCATTTCTTCTAGACTCAACTTTAAGGAGATGTTAGTGATGCCTTCTTTCCTATAGTGGATATTTGTGTTATTTTACAGAGCCCAAAGGTAAGAAGTTACTTCTAAAGGCAGGAGTGGCCTTTAGAGAGACTCAGGGCCCATACCAAAGGTCCTGAGACCACATCCATGGGGGCATCTAGACCCTAGTAATGCTGTAAGGGTGTGCTACTCACTGTAAGGGAGGAAGGCCAGGAAAGAGATCATGCTGGGGAGACCTGTGCTCTGTCATCTTTTACTCTTGGCTTCAGACCAAGTTCAGCAGTTCCTGAAATTAGATGCTTTTGTTCTCCCTTGGGTGAAGTCACCAAACACTCTTTGCCTTTCAGAAACAAAGGTGTCCTGCCTTTTGTTCTAGCAGTGCAGGACTTTGAGAGATGGGAGATCTTCCGCTGAAGAATAGCCATGAGCAGGCTGAAAGCCTGGGTAAGCATTAAGAGACTGAGCCAATAAAGGGAACCTTGTGGATGATGTTTACTACAGGTCACCCCATCAAGGGGAGCCTATTGATGAAACCTTCTTACTCCAGCTACAGGAGTCATCGTGCTTGTAGATTCCCATCCACCTGGGAACATTCAACATTCAAGGTCAGGTTGGACAGAGCAAACTGAGGTTGGACAGAGCAAACTGATCAAGTTGAAGATATCCTTGCTCATTGCAGGAGGGTTGAACTAGGTGACCTTAAAAGATCCCATCCAATCCAACCCTACCCTACCCTACCCTACCCTACCCTACCCTACCCTACCCAAACTATTCTATTCTATTCTATTCTATTCTATTCTATTCTATTCTATTCTATTCTATTCTACTCAGCTTGAGAGCTGCAGATTTACTTCTGCCCTTTATTCCCCCTTCACCCTTTGAAGAAAGTAGATACCAATGAGCTTGGGCATCAGAACCCACTCTAACACTCTTAGTGAAGCTCTGGGGCCTGGTGCCAATTGCAAAACCTGCCCAAGAAACTGCGAGATAATGGGATGCAAGCTCCACAGAGCCACAACTACCCTGAGCCTCAGCTACGCATTAAGTCTTTGTTTCCAGTCAATGTGGTTATGCCTAAGCTGCATGTCAGCTAGAGTGAAGGCCTGACTGATACTCCAAATGCCAGACAGAGCCACAGAAAGATTTGGCGTTGAATTGCAGGATTGCAAAATGTAGATACTGGGATTTTGGTGCATACATGGCATGATATCTTCTGTATCTGCTGGTAGTGACAGGACTAGCGGCCTTGTGGCACAGGGACCACTTCATTGTTTGATATCCCACTGGATAGCTGGAACTAATCCTCATTGCTGAGGATTCATGGTCCCAAGGGCAAGAGGCAAAAATGTGTCCAGAGATGTAAAGGGACCCAGAAGCCTGGGTGTAAATGGATTTAGACAGTCATAACTGCACTGGCTGTCACTATTATCAGACCATGCTGTCCCTTCTTCTCCTGCTGCCATTCCTCCTATAAACTGTGGTCTTCTTCCATGGACTCCTACAGCTGCATGATCTGGACAACCTACCCTTCCAGAAGGTGAACAGATACAGCTGCAGCTCACAGATGCTGCATCTCACATGCCTTGTTGTTCAGTGTCAAGCATTTGTGGTTTTGTATCATAAGTCCTTCTTATATCATAAGTCCTTCTTCTCATTTTGCTTTTTTGAACTCCTTCTAACCTCTTATGAGGCTTATCTTTGCCAAATTCCAGTACACCCAGGCAAGACTGTTTCTGTAATGGCTGACACTAGATAAGGCAATGAAGGTTGGCATAATATCTTATAAACACATGTGGAAATAAAAAAAAAATGAATAAAATAAGAATTCAGGTGTTTGCAATTTCCTTTTTTGGCTAACTCTAAATAAATCTTTGGCCTATTTTGAAGCATTATAAAAACAAGGGGAAGCGCTAGTTCTCTTAAATTCATCATGTTTGACATTATGAAAGTGATTTTAAAATCACTGCCAAAGGGCTTTGTTCCCCAAAAGGCTGGGATCAAAGCCTTTTGCAGAGTAATTCCTTTGAGACTCAAAGTAATGTTATTTACAAGATGGTTAATGATTAAAGGACAAGTTTAGCATTAAGCTCTCTAGTTCATTAATGCCACGTGACTTCGGATTGCTCCAATAGGTTGGTGTCTGAAAAAAAAAAATGCCATGAGACGTACTAACAATATTTCTGGTTTATCTGTCTAGGAGAAAGCCAAAACACGTGGCACACCATGTATAGCCACATGGTGGAAAGGTGAAACCAGGACTTGACTGATCACAGCTGATTATCTGCCCTTCTAAAAGAATCAGTCACCCACAAGGGGCTTTGCAGTGTTTTTATTTAGCCCAGAAGACATGTATATCTCTCACCATGTGATTTTTAAAGTAAAATCAACACCCATAAAATTTGCTCTGTACAGAAGTAGACAAAGAAGTACTGAAGGTTGGACTTTCCTCCAGCCCCACCAGGCCTTCAAGTGGTGGTGCATCATGCACTGGTCTTCTGCACTGATCCAAATTAAGTAAGTTCTGTTGAACTTTTCCCCCTTGTTTCAACTATGGGATGTGTCATCTACTGCAGCTTATGCTTTAAGGAGGTGTTTGAGTGAGGACATGCCAGGCAGGGAACAGGGTGTCCTGAGAGAGGAGTTAAGATGAGGATAGAGCATGCTGTAGCTTTATTCTTGAAGCAAAGGCTGCATGTCTAGGAAAAGGTAATAGATGGGAGCAGGTGTGTAACTTTGCCATGATTCCATAATTCTATGATCGGAAGGGAAGGATGAGAAATGTGAACTGAATGCAGACTGTAAATGGGAGCCAAAAGTGTCAGATGAAACTGGATACTATCTGCAGTGTTTTGGATGGAGAAGTATGTTATTTTTGTTCTCATATCTGTGACTTACGTTTCTGCTGTAAAACCATTTATATATATTTTAGGGTATGATTCTGAACTTTTATAGATATTTGCTTGAGAGTGGGATGAATTGTGTCCCCGAAGGGCCTAATTTCTCCACTTTTTTCCAAAGGGGTGTAGACTGCATCTCAGGAATATGTGTCTACACTCTATGGTGGGATTCAACTCCAGGGTCTTCCCTTTTCATACTTACTGTGTTGGTGTCCTTCTGTGAGTCTGATGTCTGAGCTCCTAAATATGCACGGGAGATCTGGGACAGTTTTCAGCTGCCTCAGTGTAGATGCCTGATTCCACCTTAGACACTATGATATATACTCTCTGGTCTTCAGCTGCTGCTGTAGAAGAGCATGTGCCCTCTGTGGTCTTCTGTCATATCTGTTAGAATTGTGCAAAAGCCTTGGATGCCCTCAGGGACTACAAATGTTTCTAATCCCAGATGTTTAAGCAACTCTACCCTGCTGTTACTCAGCATATTCAATAGGCTCCAGAAAGCTAATTCTACACATAAGCTTCCAGGGCCACTTTAGCTATATCATACGTGGTTTCAAGGTGCCTCTTCAATTGCCCCTGACCTCCCACAGTTGCTGTGTCACATCTGCAAGTCCTTTGCAGATGTTTCAGGTATCCAAGGGTTTCTGAAACAGTTCTAGGTACCTCTATGCTATTAAAACAACTGGCCGAGTTGAGCTCCTGAATTTGATCCCAGCCAGCTCCACAAGGCCTCCACAAGGGAGGACCAGAAGGGAGATTTTTGTGCCTGCTTGCAAGAGTTGATTAGTAGGATCTGGATGAGTCACAACTCAAGGCAGTAAGGGACTGTAACTATTAGTGAGAGCAGAAAGGAAGGGCAGGAAGGAAGTGGTTTGGCAGGAAAACAAGGAGGTCTCTACACTTGTCCTGTGGTTCCTTCTTCATCTGACTTGTTTCCTGTTGCAAGTGCTGGTAGCACTGTGGGCCATGCAGAAAACTGGATGGTTTGGGCATACATTTTGCATTGCAATTACAAGCTTCCTTCCTGCTAGTCTAAGAAAAAGTCAAAGAAGGACATGGTGCAGAAAACACCATGAATGCATGGACACCTTCCCCACTTACCCAGGAGTCACCCTTGCTGTTTAATGGTTTTGTAGAACTCTGGATGGCTGTGCTAAAGTGTAAGTTATAGACATGATACTTAGATAAGTTATGCAATGGCTATAGTTCAAAGGCTGTGAAACAGGGCCCGCTGGGCAGAAAAGTTAAAATCTCAAGCTCTGAGGACACAGAAATGTGAAGCAGAGATGAGTCTGGGTAAGTTCAGAGCTTGTAATACACCTGCCCTGGCTGGGAAAGGGGCTTGGCTGTTATGCAGAGTCAAAATTAAATGAATAGCATATCTCTTTGAGAACATGCAGGGGAAGATGCCAGCACAGCTTGTAGGACCTGCTGCTGGCAAGACTTTCTGTCTTAACTTTTGCACTTACCAACTCCAGGTGAATTGCCCAAAGCCTTTTGGGGTTGGAGGTAGCAATTGTCTCACCCTCCTTCAGGACCTTGATTCATATGTTCAAACTTGTCCCTAGTATGAGACATTCACGTAGAGCTAGCAGATATGACCCAGGATCTACAAGGCAACAACCCTGCCTTTGGTGGAGCCCAAATAGATCATGTCAACCAGCAATGGATACCCAGCTCTTGAAGGGATTTCTGTACCCAGGGCAGTAGAGTGGGAATCCAAGGGCTGAATCCACAGAGATAATGAGGTGTAGGACCTCCATTCAAACTCAGCCACCCACAGGTATTTATGGAGCCTTTATCTGATTCACCTTCAGAGAGAAGTGGCTGCTTCAGCTAAAACTGAGAGACTCTGTCAGAAAATTATTACAAACTGTCCTGAAAGCCCCAGGGATGGCGAGCAGATTAGAAACACAGTGTGAAAAGGGAACCTCTGCTCTGAATTACTGTGCATGGGGCTTGAACATCAGCTTTGAAGAACGAGGATCCTGACCTCTCTGTCAAGCATCCCATGAATTTTTTAAAAAAGAAAGAAAACTGCAGCTGGAATTTAATAAAATAAAGTTCCTTTTTTTTTTTTTTCCTGTCCTAACTAAATTGCTTTCCTTATTCATCTCAGCTTTCCTGGACTTTTCAATGCAGCAGCTGAGAGTCATTTTTATAGTGACCTGTTTCCAACGACAGTACCTTGCTTCCAGTAAAATCAGAGCACATTCCCTTTGTTTTCAGACTCATAGACAATCACATTTATCTGTTCACTGCCCTTCAATAGCAGGCAGCTTCTAATGGATTTCTGCATGAGGACTGCACCTCCTACCCACTAATTGAAATTCAGTGCACAGAGTCACATCAGTGCAGTGTGATGGTGGGGAATATCAATGCCTGAAGTGAGGAGGGAGAATGGGCAGAGAGAAGTTTCAAATTTTCAGAGCCTTACAAGAAATGCAACTGGGACTTCCTTGTGCATCAAAGCAATGTATTATGGTCACGAGCTCCAAATCTTCCTCTGAGTGTCTCAAAATATTCTGGAGATGGACATCTGCCCTCCAGTAGATTCAAGAATGAGGCTGGGATTATATTAATTAACTGTTGGAAACTTCACTACTTTTCAACCCATGGTTACAGGAAAAAGGGCAGCCTTCAGCCAGCAGCTGGACTCCACCAGCTCCTGGATCTGAGGATCAGAGACTGGGATGCACAGTTTCACCTTGTGGTTAAAGGGCTGGATTAATGGTCAAGATAACTGGGCTTTGTTCCCAGCTATGCCTTCTGGATGATCACAGGCATCTTAGGTCACCTCTCAGTGCCACGCTTTCTTCATCCATGAAATAGCTCATTTTCATTTGAAAAGTCATTTGGGATGCTGCTGAAAAACAGTCACAAGAACAGATGAGCTTATTCATATATTTTGTTTTAAAATCAAGACTCAATATAAGAAAGAACACAAAATATTTTAAAGACCCAACAGGGAAGGGTACCTTGGATGGCTGGGATTTAGCTTAGAGGTTAGGAACATGATTCAGTTTCCCAACAGAGGTGCCCGATACCACACATGAGGACCTATTGTATCTCCCAACCTCCAGCTGCCACTCTGAATGGGAACAGGTTTCCTGAAAGTCTTATGTCTTACTTATTTATGATGTTTAGATGTTTCAGGTAAGCCAGAGCATCTCAACCAGTTCTAGGCACCTCTAAGTGGGCACCTTGGTAGAGTTGTAGGCCTCCATTGACAGTAACAAGAGGTCACATGTCCACCTCACATGGAAACACCTTCACTTTTGTTGCTTAAACAGGCGTTTCTGTTATTACTTGAGAAGTTTCCACATGGGGCAGGCAGATATGACACAGGACTATGAGAGACTTATGCCTTTGAGGAGCAGCAGTTGGAGACCTGCTGGAAATTGCAGGGTGAAAAAAAAAGACAGACAATGCTTATGTTAGTCCTGTCCCTGTGTCATTTTAGGCAGTAGGATCTCCCATACATCAACTACTCTGGTGCCCTAGACAACGTGCCTATTTTAAAATCATCTCTAAAAGCACAAGTTGGTCTGTGGTTTAGGGTATGTGATTGGCATGGAGTCATTCCTACTCTTCTGAGGAGACAAGGCCAGCCAAGTGACCTTAGTGGGTCTTGCCTTAAAAGCCTGATTTTAAGAGTGGGGTTCTCCTGGGACAGGTAATCCAGGCACCGGCTTCTGTAATCAATCCTTCTTGCCACCAAGCTCCACTTTAGAAGAAACTAGGTTTCTACTCTTGGAACTAGGAAGTCTGAGCTGAGGAAGATCATGTTGTAGGTTTTGGGGTAAGTTGCTTCATCTCACTGTCCCTCAGAAGGGGATAGCAATACTTCACTTCTTCCACCCCTTGTCTAGTAGGAGGTAAAACTCCCTGATAAGCAGAGATCTCTCTCAGATAGACAACTTGGACTGCACTTAACTTTCTTGTGTATCCTGAAGTCAACTCTGCTTGTACACACAGAGCAACCAGAAACGTATATTTTTAACAGCTTTGTTTATTTTTGTCCTGGGAGAAAGGACTGCCTCCTGCAATATTTGCAAGGCAGACATGGATCTCAGACACGGTCTCCAACCAGGTCTGTAATTCCAGTGGTGATAACAATAATAAACACGGCAATAACCATGCCCAAATATAGCATTTGGCACCATTTTTCCCGTTCAAGTTCCTGTGACTGTCATTCTTTGCACGCTTTGAAATGCTGGCATTTGGAAATGGCAGTCGCTTCCAACAACGCCTTTTGTCCAGAAGAGATTTTTTACAGTACACTGCACTGCAAACTGCCATGTTGCACTTCGTCCCTCCAAGGTACAGATGGGGACAGTGTGTGACTCATGTCTCTCATATGATCCTGAAAAGAGAATGCCTCGTTGGTGCAGGCTTCAGCTGTGCACACTAGTTTTACCTTATAATTTTTCCTTTTGTACAAAAAAGAAATCCACTCTCATGTTTTCCTCTCTTGGCTTTAGAAGCTCTCCAGAGATCTTCTTCTTTCCCCGTTTTTCTTGCAGTCCTTTCCTCAGACTGCCCGCGTACTCCATCTCTTGCACCCACCAGGACAAGAGTCATCCTCTGAAAATCTTGGGCATGGGCGAAATTTATTTCTCGTGAAAGATGTGGCTTCCTCAGCTCCCAGAAGGTGTGGGACTGCTGGATGTGGGGCGGCATTACAGCTAGTCGAAACAAGAACTGTGGGCCTGGAGAAATGCTGTTGTTTTCTTCCCAAATAAGTCAAAACCAGAATGAAATATTAGTGTTTTCCAAAATAGCTATCACTCCCTCTGTAAAGACTTCATTTTGGTATTTGTAGTCCAAAGGAAATATTTTTGAATTCCTGAATTTAATAATTTTTTTTGGGGGAGGAGGGGGAGTTGGGGCTTCTTTTTTTTTTTTTTTGGTGTGGGCGTGTGTGTGGAGTATGTTTCTCCATAAGAATTAACCTGAATCTTTAAAGACTGTCAAAGACCACCTGTGTTTGGGTTTAACTCTATCATCAGACGCCTGTCTCTCCCTGGCCAGACGCTGCCCTCACTTCTCTCACTGGATGAACATGGGCATGATAGGAACCAAGGCCCAGGATGTACGATGGAAAATTTTATGCATGCTGGGAGGTTGCCTTATGGCTGAAGAAAAAGGTCCAAGATGCTGGAAAGCACTTTTAGGAAGTCCCTGAGTTATGAAAATAGGTGGAGCATGAGGTCAGCATGACCCAAGCAAAATACTTTCTTTCTGCTTAACAAAACAAAACAAATGAAGTTGTTTGTTTTCATTTTTCCCAAGGGAAAAAAAGTAAAACTGTGTGTATGTGTGGGCATGCAAATTCATAGGCGAATTAAAGAAACCCTCAGTTACACAGAAACTGCATTTTCCATGAACCTAATGCAGAGGAATGGATAGACAATCCCCAGGCTCATGGAGTGATGGGATTGCTCGGACATGCTTGATTTCATGAGCATTCAAGAGCAATTAATGAAAATTATAGAGAAATTTCAGGAAAACCTCTTTATCCAGCAAGAACAGCAGATTCTCAGCTTCACTTGTAACCTGGAAGGCAATAAGGAGAAATAAAACAACATCACCAACCTCCTAGATATGCTCCTAGATAGAAGGATCACCTTCCTCCTAGATAAAAAGGAATATGTGGGGCTGAGAACAGTAGTGAAGAGGGAGAGGAAAGTCTAAGAGAAGAGGCTAAAGGAAGAAATGGGAGGGGATGAACCCAAAGGCAGCACTTCTCATCCTGAATTTATTCAGATGGAATTTACTGGAGTGATGTGGATTAGACAACTCTTAGGATCCTTTCACCTCTTCTCCCCCTCTGGGCTATCACTGTCTCACGGTGATAGTGTGGTCACCACACTGTGGATCACACAAACCCTGGAGATACACTTGCACAGTCCTCTGATAAATCTGAGCGGTCTTCCTGAAAAGTGCAGCAACCACCCTCTTCAGTCATGGGGCAGTCATCCACCAGCACCATCCAGTCCCATTGCCTGAAGTTTCTCTCCTGCCCAGATGTTCTCAGCAGCTGGTTGCTGGGAAGCATCTTCTCAGTATTTAGGTCTGGGCAGGCTGCTGTTGAGGGAAGCCCACACTAAACCCACTGACCTCATACCTTATGTACTCAAAGAAGTGCTTAGAAGAACATGTGCCTGAAAAAGCCCAGTCAAGCCTGGGGTCACCTGCTCTGGGTTGGATGGACATGACCCATGTCCTTTCAGGAGTCATAGCCACAAATTCCACTTGGTGTTACAATACTAGATTGCCTTGACCTTGCTAAGAGGCAAAAGGAGAGATTGATGCTTTATCAGTCACTTCCAATACACTTGTGAGTGCCAGGATTTATACCTTTCCTTATCAATTGGAGCATTTCCCAGTGCCTGAAACCAATGGGGCAGGTTCTGGGCATGATGTTGTGATAACTTAGTTCAAGGAAAAGCAATGGTTTCTTTTTTCATATTATAACTGATACCCTGGGTGACAGGTGGAATGTGGACAGGCACAGACATGCTTTTTGCACATCAGAACTGAAAGACAGACCCATTCAATTAGCAAGTAACAGTGGAAGGTGTGGGTTCCCTGACCCCCTTTGGAGTGTTGTGTTTTAAATAATCACAGACAGCTTTACAGGCCAGAGAGGAGCATCGTGATAATCTAATCTGGCCTTCAGAAGCCTAATCATGCCTATCAGAAGCCAAATGATTTCACCCTGTATTTTTGCTGCTGCAGCAAGGTCCTTGGGTCAGTTCCCCCTGGGATTGCAGTTGAACCTATGCTCTAGAAAAGGAAAGATTTTCTTCTTTTTTACCAGGCATGGAGGGATCAGGGAAGAGATTTGAATTTATTCCCTGGTATGTTCACCTTTCCAGGAGGTGAGAAGGCATTCCAGGCTACAAAAACTGCTTTGAAAAAGGAAGTAAAGGGACAGAGCTTTGATTTTCCTTCTCTAATAATTCAAGAGTTTCATGTCCTTACCCAAGACAAGGGATCTCCACTGAAAAGCCAATGCTGACCACACCTGCCCTGTGGACTGCACTCACATGGGAAAGCTGTTTCCCTGCATGCTGTCCTTGCTGAGGGAGGCCAAGGGATGGTGGGGACATGGTTGAAGGCAAGGGCAGACTGCATCTATCTTCTGAAATCTGTGAGACGTGGGAATACAACAAAGCAGTGCTTGAAACCCAGCCATCTAGATCCCAGCCTGTGCTTCCTTCCAGTGCTCCCAGTGAACACTTGACCCTTCTGTAATCCTCAGGAAACCACACGCTTCTGGGAAATGCCATGTGGAACTGGAGGGGACAGCATTTAGGTGACTTCTCTTCCTTAGACAACAGTGTTTGGGCAGCTAAATTGTGCTCTTGATGTTTACTGCTCAGACGTCACCTCTGAGCTGACCACTGGCAGTTCCCCTCTTAATCCCTGGGAAGTATCAGGCACTTGAAAGTGTGATTCATTTACCCAATTTAGATTAAAAAATCCACAATCTGGACACAGCTGTTTCTCTGCATTGACAACGGAAACAGCTAGCTCGGATGCTGATAGAACCATCAGTGTTTGATCCGCCGGGTCCCAACCCTACACCTTAAATCAAGCCAGATGTTTTCCTACAAAGTGGTCCAGCTCCATCAGGAAAGCAGGACTGAGTCACTGGCAGGCTGATGAGATGGTCATGATAACCACCCCTCCTCAGTCTCCAACCTTTCCACCTGTGAATAATCTCTGCTGAGTGGTAAAACCACCCTCCTAATGAGATTCAGAGTGGTTTGCTTCTCTTGGATCTCAAATGTCAACTGTCGTTGCACATTATGTCCACCCTGAGTTGAAGTTAGACTTCACAGTGGTTGAGCTGAGTGATACACACCAACAGTGGCAAGATGTCCTCCTCATTTATACCTGCCATGTCACAGAATGCATATTTATACACGGAGAGGTGTATATTCTTGAATTCTAAGATTTTCCTTGCTTTTTTTTTTGCATGTGTACATAAGGTTATTTTATTCCTGCATTGGGAAATTACTTTAAAAAGCCTCTTCTTCTTGTCTTAGGTATGCTGTGGGATATTTGATGATGCTGCCTGTGCCCATAACCATGATCCTTGCAGGCTCCAGCAAAGGCTACTGGATTTATCTGTCCCCTGCATGATACCCTGGATCTGGCAGTTTTTGATGATATATACTTTAGCATACAATCAGATGAAAAACTGTCTTCTCCTTTTTCCACTTATCTCTTTCTGTCCCCTTTCCCTGTCCACTCCAGATGTGTTCAGGTCCCACGCTCTGCCACAAGTGTGACTCTATGCAAGTAGATCAACTGTGTTGCCTTTCATTCCTCCAATAAAATACAACAATTTAAATTGTCCCAGATCAAAACTTGTTTATCACCACTGCAAGCATGCTTCCAGTTACCACAGGGTATGATTTCCACTAATTTAATTGTATTTCTGGGTTGGTTTATTTTTTTTGACAGCAACCTTAAGGTGGGAATGGTTATTCCTCTGCATAAGAAACAAATGTAACGAAGAATAAAATCTGAACACTCAAGAGGTATTCAGGTGAATTGCTTCCCTGGATTTTAGCAGGGAAACCTGGAAGCTCTTCCAGGTAGCTGGAAGTTCTGGATGACTAATTTGCCGAGATTCAAAAAAATCTCTGTTAGAGGAAGACAGGGAGCTGTTACAAGGACAGGAGAGAAGACAATGATAGAAAAAATGATATTTGAAGAGGCAGAAAAGAGAAACACATTTATTTCTCGATAATTTTATTTTCCAGGCACTAAATCTCTGCTTTAAATTAAGTTTAACCTTTACTTTCAGAAGCAGCTGAGGAAATACATTTTCAGTTGAAAAACAGGCGGTTGCTCTCTGAGACAGACTTCCCCTTTGGGGCTGCCAAATCTCAACGCAGCTCTCAGGACTGTCCTCACTTAACCTCTCCAGGAGCCAAAAAATATCCAAATAACTGGCTGCTTCATGCACTGGCCAGTAACTTGGCTAACACCCACTGGGCAAATTAATTCCACTGGAGTCAAACGAAACTCTCCTGAGGCTGCCAGACAGCCAGTTAAGTCTCCCAGTTTACTGGAAAGAAAGTGGGAAAGGTAAATAAGTCAAATCAAAAGTCCTCTCCCAGTACGTATGTGCAATTGTCCTGGTAGTCCTCCATAGTGTGGAGGTCTCTCAAGCAGGGCAGACCCGCTGCCAGTGAGGAACATACGTCATGGGTATGTTCCCACCATGCTGACCTTGCCAATGCCAAGATGTCCCAGGGCACACTTGGATTTCCGTGCTACACCCGGGGCTTCTCTCCTGAGTGCCGTAGCCAAACACCAGTGAATTGGCACAATGAAGAAGGCCTTTTCTCCTCATCATGTCAAGGATGGTGAGGGAAGGAGCTATAGACGTACTCCTGGTGTAAGGTGGGTCCTTATGGAGAAGAGCAGTCCAGGCTCTTCCCTGGTATTTTAACAGAAATCCTAAGTATCTCTTGGGGTAAAGGACCTTATGAAAGAAAATATGCCATGTGCTTCATGCTAGTTGATGGGGCAAGGGTTTATCTTACAGCGGGACACTCAGTGTCTGGTGGTTCGTTGCCTTTGAAAGTGCAGTATGGAAGGCAAGCAGCTTGTTCCCAGGTGACAGCCCCAGTATCAGGCAGAAACAGGTTGGCTCCCTGATTCGAAGCACACTGATTGCAGATGTGCTTCTCCACATCCCTTCGTCTTAGAAAGGGGATAAGAGGATGAGTTTCCTTGGAAGCACTTTGCAACCTGCTGACGAATAGGGTTGTGCATAAGTTAAGCTAAGTCTTCTTATCATTGCAGTTATCAATGTTAATACATGTGTATCATGATGTGAATTTTTCAGAAAACTGCTATCTCTTTGGTAGATACAAGGGCTAAAACCAATTTTGATTGTATCTACATGTTACACAGGGAGTGTCAAGATAAACACAGGAATCCCCTGCATCCCTTGCTTATAGGCAAGTGCTAGGGAAAATTCTAGTTAGCCTTCATCTGCTTGATATAAATAAATAAAATCTCCTGAAAAAAACATATAGATACATGGACACATCCATATATGTGTATATACACACACATCCCATATATATATGTGTGTGTATATATATATATATATATGACAGTGTATGGGTAAATACAAAAATCTATTTAATTTTTAAACTCTATAAATTCAGATTAATCTTTTAAGACCTGATGGAGTATATTTAGCCCAGGGCACAGATTTCCTAATGAAACTCTCATTTTGTGTAAATGCCTCCTTATGACTGATGTCTGGAGTGACTCCAGGCAGCATCCAGCACACACTTCTCCTTGGGTGCCTTTTTAAGGAAGAGGAGGCACTACACTGAGACCTAAAATGAGGACCTGCTGCAGAGGAACATCAGTTCTACATTTTTTATCAGAGGCTGCAACATCAACAGCTTCCTCGGTAGAGGATAGACAATGAGTACAGAATGGCATGTGTATGCTCTTAGTGGTCCTGTGGCAGAAGGAGCTAATTTAGACATAATAAAATGGGAGAGATAAGCTATAACCAATACAGATATGATGGGAGGACATTCACAGGCCTTTGGTACTGCTCCAAAGAAAACCCACGTGCAATTTGGGTTTGGGATCCTTGACAAGGACGGAGATTATCACTAGTTCTGAGTAAAACAGGCACTGTCGTCACCAAGGAGCATGGATACGTTCTTGGTGGTGGTCCAGCTCCTCCAATACCTCACCTCAAGCTATGATTGTAGTGACCAACTTCAGCATTCTTCACCCTCAGTTTTGCTTGGTTTTCTGTCTGTTCAGAGGTCACCACCTGCCCCTGGGGCAGAAGCCCCAGCAGGATCGTGCAAGTTGTTGACCTGATCCAACACCCCTTAGTGAAATGAATCTGTGAAAGGGCACAGTGCCATCTGCAACAGATGGGCACAAACATGTTTATCGCTCCTAATGAGGGCCCTGCTCCCTCCAAGGGATGTTCTATGGGAGTGTCAGGCTTTGTTTGGGATGTCCCCTTCTGTCTATCCATCTGCTGGTCTAGCATTGACTGAGTTACTCCAGAATAAACTGTGTTGTTCTTTGGTCTCTTGAGACCCAACTTTTGCACCCATAGCACTGTGGTAGAAGTCAAAGCTCCAGAAAGATGGCATTCAAGGCCAAAGGTAGCTCTGCCTCTGCCCTCCGTTCTGCTCTGATTTATTCTTCTCCTGTCTTCTCCAGTCCGTCTGATGCACTGATACCATCACCTACACCTGGAGCTACCCTGGTTCCGTTTCTGGAGTTACCATGGCTTGTAGAAAAGAAGCAACACCGGATCTTGGAGATGGAGAACCCATGTTCTCCAAGTTGCTATATGCCCTGGGTAAGCCATAAGACCTTAGGGCCAAGGACATGTCCTAATCACCAGGGCAAGGAGTTCTGGGACTATCTGGAGGGTTGGACTAGATGATCTCCAGGGGTCCCTTCCCAACCCCATGTCATTCTGTGATTCCGTGACGGACTCTCGGCAAACTCAGAGAGTGGAGAAATTTCCCCCCGCACTCACCAGCTTTTAAAAGGATGTTGTGAAAACTTAAGGTGGGGATTGGATTATGGGATAACTGTGAAATGGACCATGGAAGTCTTTTCTAGCCCCATGTTTCTGGACACATTGAATTTAGGGGTTTAATTGAGCAAAGGCGGGAGCTGAGTGGATGCAATTTAGGAAAATGGGTTGTCTGAGGACTGTTGGGGCCAGACAGCAGCCTGAATGGGTTAAATTTGTCCAGCAGGAACTGGATGCTTACTGGATGTCTTTGCTTCCCAGCTGCTTTCATAAAGGGTTTGTTGCTGGATGAGTCTGCCCCAGCCTGACTGTCTGCGGCAAAATCAACAGCCCCATCTGGAGCGTCTCTCATGTAGAGGAGTGACAGGCTCTGTGACACCTGCCCTGGGCAACGTGGGATGAAATCCTCTCCTGCCTTCATACCCCAGCTCTGCACTCCAGCAACTAACCCAGAGTGGCTGTCACATAAGCTGTGCTAAAGTCCCCTGACAGAGTCAGGCTGCAATGAAATATTTCTTAATGAATGAGGGTGCTTTGAATGATCTCACAGCCTCTGGTTCATTTTATTCCCCTTCTTACTGTCTGATAACACACCAAAAAAAAAAGAAAAACAAGAAAAACAAAGGAAAAAAGTGATGAATTGTGCATTGTTGCCTAATTCTGAATAAAACTGCCACAAACTTCACAAGATGTACATAACAATCAGGCTCAAGGGCTTCTCTCTTGCAGAAGCCTGAAGCCAAAAGCAGATAAAAATTTTTAGCAGGGTCTGATTTATGGCTTGGCTTGACAAATATTCATAGGGGTGTGAAAAGCTTCTGAAGATGCGCCAGGGAGCATTGCATCCCCTGTCATCTTCCTCACTGCTTGCTCCCTCTCAAATTAGATTTGGTATTTCAAGTGGTTTCAGCTTCAGGCTCATTTTTCTTGCTTCAGTTCAATCTCAGGTTTCGAACTGATGATATTTCACCCATGGCAGATGGGCACCTGTTATCTAAGGGTCCAGCAACACTGGCTGTGATTGAGTTCGGACCAAAGTAACAGCTGGAATAAATCAGCATTTCCCATTGAAAGGACCATTGCTGGGCTGTTTTACACCAGACTAGTTTTACTCTCAGCAGGATTAATAACAGGCAATTTTCTAATGAGCCCATAAAATTCTGCTTTGGTGTAATAGGAGATATTTGGCCTTTGCTTCCTTTAAAATCTGCAGTATGTTTCTGTGGCTCCAAATGCCACGGGTGACAGAAGACAATCTCACTTAGATTTTATTGCCTAATGTGCGTGGAGAAGCAAGGCAGAAGGCTGGATGCAGCGCACAGGCATCTGAGGACAGGGGAGAAGACAATGGAAAAGTATGGTTATAGAATCATAGACTCATAAAACTGCCTAGGTTGGAGGAAAGCAATGCAAAGACAAGCATTTTCATGCACACACAAGGCATCTTTGCTGCCCCAAGCCATATCCAAAAGGATGTCAATTATTTCTGATTATTTTCTGGAATGTTTCTTTGTTGTTTTTTTGTTGTTGTTGTTGTCGTTGGGGTTTTTTTGGTGAGGTTTTTTTTTTTTTTTCCCCTGAAACAATGAGCATTGCCCTATTTTGGAAACAAACATGGAAAAAGGCAGCACTCACAGTCTTTCACACACTCCTATACTCCTGTGTTTCTTGAACAGTAGCAATAGCGGCTGAAAATGTTTCGCCTAAGGGAAACACATGAAACTTGGGTAGCAGGCAGAGAGAAAGGAAAAAGCAAAACTCTTGCCTGACAGCTTGTTTTCCTGGTGTGACTAACACTGTGTCTGTGCATAAACTGTTTTTCTCTAGAGCTGGGGAGATGACTCAAAGCCAAATGTTGTCTTTGCAAGACCCAGTTCCCTTGTTTGTATAGGTCAATAATAATGTCGCCAAGGTTTTATCTAGTGTTTTCAGCCCTTGATCTCAAAGATCTTGACAAAGCAAGGGGAGGCCAAGGTGAGGAACCAGATCCTCATTCTGCAGATGGGGAAAGAGAGTAATAGAAGTAAAATGTCTTCTCAAATTCACCTTGAAGTTCCCCGGAAGCTGATGAAAACTCAGCCTTGCTCCCATGCTACTGGCTGTTTGTGCTGCTTCCAGCAAAGATGTATTTTTTCAAAGCATTTGAAGACAGCAAGTTATCCAAAGCCCTCTGACCTAACTGAACTCTTGATGTTTTGAATCTCATTTCCACCTAAATATCTGAGTTTGTTTTTGGGGAAAAGAATTTTTCTCCCTATTCTAGGCAGGTGTGCCTGAAGGAACACTGACCCAATGAAAGACATAGGCCCATTTGAAAGTTTCATCTTAAAGCCAGATAGCGGCACACACATTTTACCAGAAATGTCTAATGAAGGTTTTCAGATGGACAACTGCCATGAGCTTGGGATGGCTCACACAGAGCTGTTTTTGGAAACTAATACAAGCGATGAGCCAAGATGGACAGTCTGCAAGAAGGAAAGCCAAGAGTGGGTCACTGGGACACAGGGTGCTAGAGCTGGAGCACAAAATGGGTCAATGAATGACATCTCAGGATTTCGAGTCTGTGGATAAAGCCTCTTTTTTCAGCCACTACTGTCTGAGTCCTACCAGGGAAGACTGAGAGAAACAAATGAGCAAACAAAACCACCTCAGCACACAAAGCTTCACAGAAGCCTTTGCCACCTATTTTTGTCTCTGTTTCGTTGCATTACAACATGGCCCAAATTTCCTGAGAAATATTAACTTTGTTGGAGTTTGTCTTCAGGCAGAGTAAACCAATCCCCTTTGTGGTTTGGGATAGGAAGTGGATGGACAAGGTCAAATCTCTGTGGAGTGTCCACTGGCCTTGGAGATCTGACTTTCTCAAATGCACCTGCTGGGTGCGGGAAACAAGGAAATTAGAAAGTTTTCTTTATTTAAGAGAAATAAGGGGCAGAAACATACACATTGTGCATTTTCCCCTATTGATATTTGCTCCTGTGTCTGCTGAATCAGCATTTTTTTCTTCTGCCAGCATATAAAGAAGAGACTAAACAGGCTGATGGCACTGGCCAAATAAGCCCATTCCACTCTCCTGGAACAACTTGGATCAAGTAGAAAGTCCTTGTCCATTTTAGGGCACAAAGTCCAGACAGTCCTCCTGGAGTGCCTAGCTATAGGAAAAACACTTTCCAAGCATGCAGAGCTAAGCCCTCTAAGTCCCTCAAGAAAGGGAGTCAAGCCAGAATTTCAACAGAAACCACCATCCTTGACTGTCACAGCCAGGATGGCAGTTAAGATTGTATCTCAGTACAAAAGAGAAAAGAACAGGCAAAGGAGAAATGGGTGTCTCTAGGCAAGAGAAGGTCTCAGAGGAAAAGTTGCCTCTAACTTCATCCCGAAGTAAAATGAACCAACTTGCAGAATTGAGATTTCTTGGTCCCCTACTACTGAGGGCTGAAAACAGCTTGTTTTCTCTCAATTCAGATGTAATAGACCTGGACTTGCTCAATGTTTGCCCATGAAGACACCACAAGAGTAACTGAAGAAGTCAGGGGCAGCCATTAGACTCCAGAAAATGCTGAGCTGAAAAAACAAAACTCACTCAACAACAATAACATCTTTTCATCAGCTTTGGGCTGGCAGAAGGGAAATGAGGAGAACTCTGCCGTGCTGACTCACGGGGTACAGACTGTGTTGTTGATTTTCCTCTCTGTTTGCAGGGATTTCCCTTCTATCAGTGAAGGAGCAGCTGGGCCTTAGCAAAAAGGAGAAACAGATAGCTTTGTCACATGCCAGTGGTAAAGACGGGCTTCACAATGAGCTATTTTCTTCTTGCATTGAACAAGGAACTTCAGTCACAGAGAGAAAACAGTATTATCTGAAAAACTCTCTGTTTCCTCAGCCAGCAAAGGGTATCAAGGGTCAGGCTGGATGGGAAATGCCAGGGAATTACTTGCAACTCTAAAATTTCAGATCAAATGTTTCTCCACCGTGGTGACCACGAGGTGCTGGAAGATGAAAAGCGATGTGAATTTATTATAACCTCTGTGTGACACACAGTCTTGCCATATACCACTAAATTTTCAGAGGTTTTCAAAGTGTGTTGCACTGATTCTCATGTCTCAGAGCAGAGGCTTGCTGGACCAATGTTGCTCAGCAGGAACATAACAAATGATGGGGATCTTTCTATTTTGGGGGTGAGAAAAGTCATTTTAGGAGACAGGCTGGCTGTGTGAACTACTCTCTGAGGGCTCCTGGAAAAACTGACTTTCTGTAAAAAATATGAGCAGCCTCAGGCACACAAGAAGGAAAGCTGCTCTCTGCTGTCTTGCCCCTCCACGGGGTCAGGGAGCCAAGTGGCGCCCAACATAGCTTCACTGGCTGCTTTGTCACCTGCAGGATGGGTATGAAGGGTCATCTGCTTAAAGGAGCCTTTCCATGGGTATGTCATCAGGAAGAAGCCAAAGCTTGTAAAACTTGCTTCTGTTTAATTGATGACACATCGGTATCTGAATCTGTTTAGGCCTCTTGCTGTTTCTGCAACACTAAAACAAGGCTTTGCATTCACAGTAAGAGGCCAATTCCCCTCCCTCTCTGGCTCCTTTTGGAGCGAGGAATACATCTGTGTGTGTATAAAATGTTCATGACAGATTTGCAGAGCCAATTCAGCCTTTTGCTCAGGCTCCAGGGCTGATGTGTTTGGCAGCCTCTTGAACTTGCTCCTTCACTAAGAGGTCACATAGGATGTCAGGATCAGGAGCTTTCACAAGATCTGGTCCCTTCAGGTTCCACAAAGGCAGTGCTGCATTCAGTCAGAGCCAATTTGTGGACACCTTGTCCAGAGACAGACACCACCCCACAAGCTGATTCTAGTGCTGGTTTCGAAGAGCTGAGATCTCAAGAGAAATGGGCAGAACACCTGGTGTTCATGCTCCTGGGGTCCAACTGGGGCCCTATGGACATGTGTGCTCGTGCCCCCATCTAGTGGCTATCCCCAAGCCTGCAACATGCCCCCTCCTCTTCCTCAGGTGCCACTCAGCTCAGTGGGGAGCACTTTGACTCTGCTGTTGATGTTCTTGGGATATTACCTGGCTTAGGACTGTGTACTTTTGCAACTGGGCTTTGTGGCACATTCCCTCATGGTAATTTACTCATGCTCAAAATTCCTGGGGGGGGAGATAATCAAAATCTGAGAGCAGTCATGCAAGTGCAACAAGACTGTTTCTTTTACTCCTGTCCATGTTCCCAACACACGATCTGGCACTGAGGAATATGTCCTTGCATGGAGTCCATCAGCTCGGCTAAAGTTGCAAAGAGGGGGAAGAGCATGTTGGTAATGATATACCAGGTTTTCCCTCCCTTTCATGCTTATGGCCTCCTTTTGGGCAAGTAAAAGTTGTTTTACAATGTGATTACAAAAAAGAAAAATGTCCTCCTAAAACACCACCAGCAACAAAAAAAGGATGATGGGTTCAGATGTGAGCTGTTCCCCAGGCACGAGATGAGTTTTCAGGCAGAGATGACATTGTCTGAAGGAATCTGTGTGCAAACATTTGGCTGCTCTGTCAAAGGCTAGGAAACAGGATAATGTGATTTTGGTGCCACATGTAATTGAAACACTCCACTGAACCTGAGACACTTCAACAATCATCTGCCTTTTACACAAGCATGCATTACTCATCACTCCAATGGTAATATAAAGGGCTCTCTATTTTCTGTAGGTATTTTTATAGTTCCTGTTACAACATTATCTTGACTCTTTACAACCTTTGTGTATTTCCCCCACAGCTCTTCAGGCAAGATGTCAGAGTAATTGCTGTTTGACCACTGGGAAAATTGAAGTGCATAGAGAGATGTACTGAAGACCCCAGAAGAAATAACTAGCAGAGAAAGTAGGGAATTGAATTTACATCTCTGATTATCACTGAGCTGCCATACTTGGATAAATCCTAATCAAAAGCCACAGTATGTCTTGAATTCAACAAGACATAAATGTCACCACAGGACTCCAAGAAGCATCCCCAGCATTGCTCAGATGCTTTCTTGAAGCTGAGTGCAACTGTGAGAGCAAAGCACTGCGACTGCTCTGTGGGTTAAGAAGCACCATTCACTTGACAGTTTGAAAATCCCCATTGCACAGGTTGGAAATCACCTCCCCAAAAGATGGTAGAGGCCACCGGGAAGAGAGAGCAGAAAGTCCCTTCTGAGCGTTACCCAAACTGAGCTGCTTCAGGCAGATTTCCCCAAGCAGTTGCAAAAATGGCTTCTGGTAGTGGCTTAATCCCACTTGAGAAACATAAATGAAAGAAAAATATTAGTTTGCCTTCTGCCCTTTTCTCCTTCAGTCAGCACCCCAGTCTGGCTGAGCTGGACTTTCCATGCTATAGCAAGACCAACTTCCTAAAGACCTTTGTTTTTCTTAGTGAATAGATGTCCTTTAGGTACATCCCTGGGGCTTTCTCATTGCTTTTGCATAGCATGTCTTGGCTACTCTTTCAGGCATAAAATTATTTTTGACAGAAAAACCATTATTTTTCTGCTATAAGTCTGCTTGTGCTAGCAAGTGCAATCTCTTATGAAGAAAGACCACTTGTGAGGACACACTGAAACCGACAGCACCATCAGATATGGTGGCAGGGTCAAGGCTTACAAGCTGAAGATGGGGCTCATGATCTCCCTGAATTTTGTCAGTAAAACAAGCTATCAATGATCAGTGATTCTCTGTGTTTTTCCAAAACACTGCTTTTAGCTTCCTGATGTATTCTTTTAGGCTGGTTTGAAGAAATCTGCTGGGGTCTCCAGGAATTTCTCCAATAGCCCCTCTGCTTTCTCTATATAGAATTTGGTGGGCTTTCTGTACCGAGATTGCTCCATGCAATGCCTAGCACACATCACAACATACTGCAGGAGTGGTTGTGATACAGAAAAGGGCTGTCTGAGTACCCTGTCCTTTCTCCATTAATAACAGGGCTGGAGCACCAGTGATCACTCACTCACTCCCTATCCACCACTTTCAGGCCACTCATGATCTTCCTGACCTCTTACTCCTCTTGTAACACTCCATTTCTAGCTGAAATGTTTAATCCTTGACTATGTAAGGTCATACCTCTCAGCCCTCCTTGGGCTGTTCCTCTATGTGTCTCTTCCAGTTTTGCTTGTCTTTTTCAGAGAACAAGAATTGTCCTTCATATTCAATATGTGGAGAAGGGTCTGGATGTTGGTGGTACTCTAACCTTTCTGATTGCATGCTGACTTTCACTGCTGTTCTTCCAATATCCTTCTTCACCACCCATATTGAGTTCATGCTAGACTGTTCCCCAATCTCTCTGGGCTCTCACATGGGGAAATGAAGAGACGAGAAGTTTCTGGTATACACCCTTATCAGACCTTTTTCTGCCCAAAAGAACATCAGCATTGGGTAAAGTCTCCCAGAGTTAAGCCATTCAGTCAACACCTTTCAGTGAGGAGCAGCATGATGCCATGAATTTGTTCCACTTTCCTCTCAACCAAAGGTCACAGACCAGGGAGCTGTCTTGGTAAAAACTGTCAGTTTCAAACACTAACAGACAAGCACGCTTGATTCAGGTTGATTTATAGATGGGGTGGAATAGAGAAGAAGAAAGATTGCTTTCCAAGCCCTGCAGCAATCCCAGATTTGATAAACCCAGTCTTTTCCTTCCCTCACCTCCCAGGGGTACATTATTTATGAATGCAAATACTTCTTGGTTCAAAAGCAGGTCAGAAAATGCTGTTCAGGCAGGATAACGGGTCCTCTGTTTCACCAGGGGCACATGCTGCAACACAAAAAAATGCTGCCCATGCCCCTTAAGTGGTCTGTTCTCACCTTCCCTCCTCCTCTGACATGAGCCCTGTCCTGTCCCATGGAAAGTTTGGCTTTCTGAAGTCATGAGGGCTGAAATGATCAATATCAGACCGATCTGCTGAGCAGCCCTGGGTCTGCATTTCTAAAAATGGACAGAGTTATATAATTTTTTTTTTTTTAGGGGGGGGGAGGAAGCAAAGGATAGAAAAACACCATCAAAAACTAAGTCTGTGCTCATCGGCTGTGGCTCGCAGCAAAGGCAAAGAGGTTTCTCAGGAAATACACAAACTTGAGACCTCTGTGATAACATGCACTTGATGCCAATGGCTTTTGGAAGAGAAAACATGATCCTTGGCTTTCCAAGGCACAGTGCCTGTGGGCCAGGCTTTGGTTCCTCGTTCACCTGCCTAAAAGCCTCTGGAAATCACCGGGGATTGTTTTTGACCCTTATTCCCTGCCTTTGTCAACTGAGAGTAGAGGACAGAAGTCTGTTGCTCCTTGGCAGGGAGCAGCTTGAGCCTCCCCTTTCTGCCTCTCTTGCTTGCTGCAGCAGTCCTGGTGGTTTAAATGAGGTTCCTTTGCTGTTTCGCACAGTCGTAGGCTGTAGAAGACAGGCTGGCTTGGCTTTCGTTGAAGCATGAACCCAGAGAAAAGCCCTCCAGATCCATGACAGTGCCCCTGCCTTCATAGCTGAACCCGAGCACATCCCTGCATCGTTTTGTGTTTCTCCCTGCCTGGGGGATGACAGTATCTTACTAACTAATCTGTCCTCATGACAGTCCTGTGCTGTTCCAGGTCAGGGGGAGGGAAAAGCCGATTTCCATCATCACCATCAGGGGAAGTCAATGGCGAATGGGGAGCACAGATCCACCCTCCTCAGCTGGCAGGAGTCCATCCCTCTCCTGTCTGTCTGTGGTGCCTTCAGAGATCCCCTGATGCTCGTAACAAGGTCATTCATGAATGCTCATTATGCCCAGCCTTCTGCACAGATTCTTGAGGAAATACACGCAGACTCTGAGCACGATGGTTGTATATTTATACATTAGTTATTCTTTTAACCTTGGTCACCAGCAGTCTCTTGCTCAGTAAGCACTGATCCTATTTATATACTGGCTTTCATGCTAAGCAGTGCTGTACTGACCCAGCTGCCCTCCTTACTGGAGATAATGATTGGATAATCTAACTTATCACCCTGCTTCCTGCTTTTAAGACTAAGAAATGCATTTAAACACTGACAGCTGGAAGGGCAGGCTTAGTAGTCACCCTCACTGATGCTTTAAAAAACAGTTTGTGGGAAACCCAAGAAATCTAACCCTTCCTTCACAGCTTGTTTTCTGCTGAGCCATAGCTGCCACAGGATGGGCTACCTTGTGAACAAAGGAAGCCACACTCAGGGGAGAAGAAAGGTAACTCCTGAGACTGTAAAGTCACCTCTGGACTTAGTTCAGTTCTTGATGCCAGTGGAAAACCTTTTCCAGCCTGCACTGCACATGACACTACCCTGCACTTAAGTGACCCATGTATAAATGAGCCTGGGATTACACTGGCTCTTAGAAAAAGCTGATAGGAAATATTATGGAAAACTGATTTAAATCATCCTCTTCATAGGTGAGACTAGCAGGGGAAAGCTGTCTTCCATGACAAGTAGTTGCTCCTGTCACTTTTGCTTCATTGGTAGTTCTCCTTCCTTCCCCAGCAAAATATTGACCCACCATCGAAGACTAGTTCAACCTGTGCATGGAGAAAGAAGAGGCTTGTTGGGGAGAAAGAGCTGAATACTTAGTCCTGGTGTGTGAGGAGCCTAATGATACTTCCCCAAACACGAATCCTCTGTCGTCTTCCAACACTTTACCATTGCAACCTGAAAGTGCACTTCTCTGATGGAAAACATAAGAATGTAATCTGTACCTAGGTGCAGATTGACTTTAGGCACAGATTGACTTTACTTACAGCACTCATGGCCTTTATAAAGAGGATAGCCAAATACAATTCAGTGGATGTATTTCTATTAAAACTCATGTGCCTGCAACTGTCTGGGTTAGAACATGCACAGGCTGACTGTAATTCCACTCTAAATGAGGTCATTTGAAATTGTACAACAAACATTACTAATGCTGCTGCATCATGCTGGACTGTCAGATAGATCCCAGGGCTTTAATGCACCGCTATGTATATATTTATACAGTTGGCCATACTTCTTTAATTAGGAGATGCAAATGCTAGTCAGAAACAAAGCAGAAAATGCCAACACAGGCAGATCATGCTTCTGTTCACATCGAGGCGTTCACTGCTGACAAGATACAGCTGCATCAGCTGTTTCTTTGGGGGTTGTATTTGGCTCTGTTAGATCCAATTGATTAACAGTAAATTGTCTAAAGTGATGTCATTCTCCAGGGGAGGCAGAAGGTTAAGGTTGGAGGGATGGAGCTGGACCTATGCTGCTGGCTCTGGAATGGGGGTTCCACTCAAGGCGTGAGACACCACTGACTGGACTGGAAAACCTCACCATCTCATACAGTGGTTTGGAAAAGCCACCTGGCAGGAGACAATCTGGAAGTGGCTGTCCCTGCTTGGTTCAAAACTTCCTGGTCCTGCAGCTGGAGGGAGATCAGGATATGAGGGGGGTGAACATAGTGTCCTTTATAAAATACAGTATGGAGATGCAGGATGGGGCTACAACGAGCAGCCTGGATGAAACGTGCTTCAGAGCAGCTGACCCTGATCTCGCTGTCTTCTCTTGGCTGGGTATGTGTGGTCATCTCCAGCACGTAGCAGTGGGAAATGTCCAAGTTTTGGATGGGGAGGGGTTCTATGATTTTATGATTCTATATTTTCACTGCTTGCTGTGAAAATGTAAAAGAACTGAACTGCAGCACCTTGGCAGGACACCCAGATATTTACCTGCAGGCAGACCCTGATCCTAATGTTGAACATCTCTGATCCTGAAGATGACTGGGAGCCACCATAGCTGTCCTGGCAAAACCCCTGGTGCAGAGGCAATTAGGTTAGCAGTGCTTGTGTTGGCCCAGTTTAGATCATTGTAAAGAGATGGCAGAATTACCTCAGCAGCTAAAAAACCTTTGTCAGCATACACCGCCTCCACAGGTCTGCATTTCTTTGGGGGGTGGGAGGTGAGAGTGGGGTAGCAGGTGGGCATCAGCCCTCGATCGTGATCATCCACTCCAAAGTGGCCATCTGTGGCCCTCTCTGAAGCCCCTCACTCAGGCTATCATATATCATGCTCCTTTCCACAGCACATTTTACCTGTCCCAGTCTGTACTGGGAGGCTTCACTCTTTCAGCAATCACAGTGTCCTCTGGTGTAGACAAATCCTGCAGATGGAGTGCCCAGATGTGCAACACTGGTTTGATGGACAAGATGGAGGTTGATGTAAGAAGACCTGATTAAACTTAGGAAATTCCCAGTGTTCCTATTTGCCATACATTTCCCCAGAAAACTGCCTTTATGCCTTTAGGAGCAGAGTGACTGAGGAGCAGAGTTGGCTGAGGAGCAGGTTGTCTGAGGGCAGGGACCGATTGCAAGACTCTGTACATCCTTTAGACTATGGAAGTACACTGTTGGGAAAAAAGAAAACCACACATGCAAAAAGCCTGAAAATTCAGCTGGGCCTAGTTTCATCCTGAACAAAAAAACCGCAACCCATTGTCTACTGCAATCCTCACTTGGATCTGAAGTAGGATCTGAGATAAGATCTTCACTATTAAAAATATCATCCCTCCATTCCTTGGCCTAGAAGGAGCTCTCTCAGAGCTGCAGGATGCTCGTAATCTTCTGCACGGCACAGTTCAAAACTCGGAGCCTGGATGCAGTCCTGAGTGACTTGCTTTAGCTCTGGGCAATCCTGCTTCGGTGGGGGAGTTGGACTAGATGGTCTCTACAGTCCCTTCCAACTCTAAAAAATTCAGTGAAATTCAGTGAAATAGTCATGCTTCTACTTTCTCAGGGCTGTGTCTTTGTGGTAGTCAATATAAATGTTGTGGATTACCTACAGAAGTGCTTCTTCTACCAAAACCACACTGAAAAAGAAAGGTCTTTTAACTAGAAGTCTAGTGCAGACAAGCCCTCTGTGTGGAGGTTTAAGTAGGAATCAACCCTGGCGGTTGATTTTCCAGCCGGCCTGAGATTTTTCATTCCTTTATTTTTCTGGTCAAATGTGTAAACTATGAAGTTAATAAGCTTGCTTCTCCAATTTCAGAGGAATCGGTGTCATTCTCTTGAAACAGTCAGATCCTGAAGTGTTCGTTTGTACTAAATCCCCACTGAATTTTACTTTGAAGCAACAGTGGTGGGCTAACACTTAGAACCCAAGAGAAGATCAGGAGAAGAGATGTTCTTCTGCCAATTTTAAAGTTTATCAGAATTGCTATGCTACAGATTTAGAACAGAATGAAACTTTTTGGAAGATTTTGTTATATTTAGCTTTGGCAGACCATGCTGTTTTGAGCTGCCTGTTATTCCCCAAAGGATCCTGAAAGTAAAAGAGAAAATTGTTTCCAAATAAGAATAATTATAGCTTGCATAACACAGTCTTGCATTCAGTTACAAAGTGAAAGAAACCAATCAGGGCATCTCACTTGTACAAACAAGGTCTTAAATTGCAGGGAGGAATGTTTCATGATACCCCGAGTTTCACAAAATATCCGGCTTCATTTTGTCCTGAGTTTGAAAGTTCAAAAGATTCACAAAAACCTAAACAATTGTCCTACTTTTCCCCAGTCCCTCTTGCCAAATCCTGGCCCTAAAAGAGAATTCTGAAAGTTTTGGATAGAGAAAACACAGGTAAAATCAGCAGAGTTTTGTCATTGGATTTACCAGTGTTTGCTCCAAAGACTTTAAGAAGTAGATAGTTTTTCACTGTTTGTGCACTTGTTTATTTCATCTCTTTATTTATTCATCTTTTTTTAGGCTCCACATGCTTTGGGGCATGGGTGTCCGTGTTTATTTTTTTTTTTTTCTTTTTCTGAATAGTATCTAGGGAGACAGGGATCTCTGATTCTCTTGGTGCAACTGCAATACCCTCAGTAAACAAATAATAACCAGTCCAGCAGTAGCTGTTCTTTAGGGCAGTGCACTATAATGCAGCCCATCCTAAATAACTCTGTCTAGACATGCTTTGGGAATAGGGCCTAATATGATAATTCTGGGGAATTTTCTTCCTCAAAGCAAAGGCTTGCAGAGCAATGCCCTCCTACTCTAAAGCGTATCTGCCAGCACCCTGGGACGCTGCTCTGTGGTGGCAATTGTTGAAAGGACAGAATAGACTTGCAGTAGTGCCAGCAAATTCCATCCCGTTGAGAAAGAAGGGTGGCAGTCTTGGTAAGAGCCGGAATCAGATAAGCAGAACGACTGCTTTTCAATAGCTGGCACCCATGGACTGGTGCACTGTTGTGCTACTACTAGCACATATTAAAACCCAGCTGCCTGCAAAGTTCTTGCCTGAAGTGTTGCAGTCAGGCAGACCAGGAGCCCAGGGCAGTGTGTGCAGTTAGGGATGAAATGCATTGTAGGTCCTTCTTCTTCAGACTTGAGGTATGGTGTGATGTGACAACAGCAGTTTCTGTGGTTATCCACAAGCTGGGATACCTGGAGGATCTGCCTTGTCTTCCTTGCCTATTTAGCAATCAAGTCACCATTTCCTAATTACCAAACGTCTCTGGGGAAAACCATAGTTTCACCTCTCCAGACCTCACCTCCACTTATTTTCAAGTACGAGAATATCAAGATATTTTCTCAGGTGCTGTCATTTCAAGGAAGGAGAAGTGCTGGGTTCCTGCATAGTCATGTTGGAATCCTGTAACACAACCTACCATAAAGATAATTTAATCTGGTTTAAAAAAAGCTTCTATTTTTGCAGTGGTGATGAACCCACCTGTTGTGTCCATAGAACAAGCACTGAGTGATCTGCAAATCCCAGGGCCGTTTGCAAGGCAGGAAAAAATTCCATCTACCTTTTTTTATTCCTTTCTGTGAAGGTCAAGAGACCACAGGGGTCATGACCATGCTACTCCTTCCACCTTAGAAAGCCAACATAGGGATCGGATTCATCTTACTGATGCAGACACCCAGTGTAGGCGTCTGGACAGAGGTGTCTCCATGTGATTTGGGAACCCAGCGGAGACTTAGTTAAAATAGCTAACAGAATCTAGGCAGGGATCCAGATAGTCATAAGTAGGTGCCTGAGTGAGTGAGTTATGTCACTTTCCAGACTACTGACCACCTTGACTAGACGTTCAATCCAGTTTTCTAAATAGAGATGTGTAGTGGATAAATTGTGTGCTAGAAGCGTTGGCTTAATTGGCTGTGGAAGGAACCTAACTCTGGCATTTTTCATGCAGAACACATCTATGGGTAGTTGGTTTGATGAGCTCCATGATAGTGAGAAGGGTGATACATCAGATTCCATAGAGCAAGAAGTCTCAACCACATTACTTTGACAAATTACAGATGTTTGCCCCGCTCTTAAGATTATGATAGCAAGAGGCTCATCTTCATTCTGAATCATTCTCTGTCAGCCCTGTGTTTCTGTGTGTAATTTAGATAATTGTGGATAAATATCTCAGTTTTCTTCCCTGTGCCCTCATCTTCCAAATGCAAGAAAAAAACGTGGGTTTAACATCCCCATGGAATATATTTCAGACACAAAGTGGGTTCGAGCAGGAAACTCTTCACTGACAGTGTTGACATTTTCAGACAGTTTTATGAATACCTGCAGTTTGTGTTTATTTCTAGAGGAAGATGTTAAGGCACAGAGCTGTTCCATCATGAGAAAGAACCAGGTACTGTAGCTACAGGTGGCACAGTGTGGAGAACTCTTCATTATTTGCCCTGAAGCCCTGGTCAACACCAACACATCTTTGCTGCCTTCTGGGACTTGTGTCCAGGCAGCATCAGTGTGACATCGACAGTATGAGATCATGTCTTGGGCAACTGGAGGACCAGGAATGTGTGGCCTAGAGCCGATCCCTACAGCATCAACATAGCCAGGCATTCTTCCCAGACCTCCTCATGACCATCTTAAATGATCCACAGTCCTTCCCAGACAGAGGGATCTTTGTAGGCACAAGCTGGATAGGTGGGGAAACCCAAAAGGGAGGATGACTCCTTGGAAGAGAGTGCCTTGCTGTCCCTCCAGCCACATTTTTGGCTTTTGTATTTACAAGCTGTTTTGAAACTGAAGGCAAACCAACAGTGTGAACCCTACAGAAAAGTCTACTAACAGGGAGTGTATTGGTGAAGACCACCTAAAGGCAGGACAGGGCTTTAGCTACAGCCAGGAGTACCAATTAGCAATAATGCGAGAAAAACCCTCGGCAATGATTTTTCATCAACATTTTCTGCATTGGAGGCATTTTGCACTGAAGATTTTCTTAATTGCAATGTACTCTGTGTTCAGAGACGAACAAGGGAATTTATTTTGCTTTGGGGCCATGGCTCAGCTTGATAACGAATTGTCGGACAGGAAAGGAGCAGGGTACATTGTGTCCTTTGGAGTTACCCCTCGGCTTCCAGGTCAGGCTCAGAAAAGAACAATAAACAAAACCCAGCCCCAGTGTCCCTCCTGCATGAATTCCCATGGCATGTGATGCTCTCACACAGCTCCTACCTGAGACCCGAGAGCTTCAGAGTGAGTTACAATAGCTTTAGTCAGTGCCTCCCTTCTGCCCTGCACTGCTTGTTCTTATCTGACTGCAAGAATAATGACTAAAATGTGTTCTTGCAGAGGGGAAAACATCAGAGAGGTTATGAAATGCCTTCCCGGTGCTTCCCCTGCTCTGTGGTGGGTGGAACGATTTTAAGAACACAAGTGTTTTCCCTCTCTTACCTGGCTCCTCTCTTCACCAGGGTCCTGATCCTTGTTGGAGGGGATTGAAAAGCTTCTCAGCTGGAAATGCCTGAGTGTCTTGCAGACTCGTGGCTCCTTCGAAATTGTCTCCGTGCTTGGGCCCTGGCCCTACTCATCTGTCAGCAGGACAAAACACATGTCTGCCAGCTTTTCCCACGAATGCAGAGGAGGTCACTTCCCTCTGCCTGGCCCCAGCTTGTTTCAGGTCAGATGAAAAGCTACACAAGCCTGGTGCTGCCTTTTTAATGCATAGGTGTGGGTTGATTCCCAGGGAGCAATCACTTTGCCTCTGCTTTCTTGGCAGGGGATAAGGAAAGAGAGAGAGGAATACACTGGAGAGGGGCAATCAGCTCTGCAGGCATCTCTTTATCCACAAATTAGGAGCATCTCAGCTTGTCAAGAGAATAAGGCAAGGGTTGCAACTAACATCACAGGAAATCTAAGTTTTTCTTGGACTTTGTGAGGCCAGTGACACCATCACATTTGTGGGAACCTAATCTTTGAAGCCTACCAAAATCCCAGGTTTTGCCAGTTCCATCTCTGGTTTCTGGCTGCGAGGATGTTGGACAGCTGAGGTGAGTCCTTCCATTTCAATAGCTTTGGGATGCTGCAGACTGTTTAAACTGAATTTAACAGGGAGGTAAAGGTTGCAAGAGTACTACTTCCAAGGAGTTTAATGAAAATAGGTAGCTAGAACAAAGACAGAAAACATAATAATATTCCCATTGAGGGAAGAACTGTGCTGTAAACTCAGTCCTTACAAGGCATTAAAGAATTTAAATTAAAACCTGAGGTAAAGTCCCACTGGAACTCACAGACACTGAAAGTCCAACCACCAGCTTCAAATCAACAAATCCAGGCAGGTTCTATCATCCAGAAACAGCTTGTTTAGCCCTGATTAGAATGAAATGGATTTAGGGATAATAAATAAACTTTCCCTTCTGCCCCACCCAGCTTGGGATCCGCTAGAGGCTGAGATGTTCCTACATTTTCATGGATGCCTTTCACAATAACTTAAAGGCTTTGGGCTGCAGCTGCTCAGTCTTGCAGAAATGATGCTGGTGCATTTGTGATGGTAAACATGGTGTCATTAAAATGCCTGCCTGTGATTTGCCTATCCATAAATAACAAGAAGGTATTGTTGCTTAGACAATGATTCATTTTTAGACTACTTCGAGGAAGTAATATGCAACCTTATGGCTTCTGCAAGTGAGGGGAGATGAACAAGTCTCTGTGTTTTACTTTGGGAGAGAATGCATGAAAACTTGTTAGTAGCAGGTCTGGAATAATATGCTGAAGGAATTTATGGAGTCCTGAAGATGAGGCAAGATCCTGTTCCAGAGTAGGTCTTAGCCCATCTAAACTAAAAAGATCTGCAGGACTTCACAAGTTGCATGGGAAAGGAGAAGAAACAAAACAGCTCGGGGACCAAGGCAGGAGAAAGAATGGTTTTCCAGATTTGGACACTGAAGCTCCAGGATAGTAAAGTCATTTAACAGAAAATTATACAAGGTATATCTGGGTTTTAATGAAAACCCTCAGCTCTCTCATCAAAAAGGAGAGAGTAAAACAACTCTTGGAGAAGACTGGTGGTCTTAGGGCTGGACTCAACCATTCTACGAAGAGGTGCAAACATTTATATGTTCAACTGTGAGTCCCCATGTTACATCACATAATGTGAAAGGGCATTACATCTCCCTTGGTAAATGTTGGGTAAATAAAGTCTTTGAAGAAGTGGGTAATGATCTAAGTCCTGGAATTTATTTCATTCTTTTCAACCCTGCTGATTCATCTCCTTTGTCCAACTTCAATCCCCTTCTGGATGAGGCTACTATCAGAAATGACCAGCACAACCATTAAACTTCTTTGCTGGTTTCTCCTGCGTGGAAAGGACACTGCTGGGGCTGTAGCTCCATCTACTGACATAAAGGGAAATGTCAGTCCTCCACTACCACCTGTCTTGCTGTCCCTTTTGCTGATGCATTAAATTTAATTCAGCATAGAAATTACTTACCTTTCTTTCCTAAACAAACAAAAACAAAACCCCAAACCAAAAAAACCCCAAATAATAAGGAACCAATTATCTTTTCTGGACATGCAAAATTCAAATGAAAACATTTCTAGGAAGGTAGAAAATAAAATCACACAAAATTTTTGGTGCCCAGATCTCTAACTCACCCTAGAAAAGCCATTTTACCTGCTGTAACTATCCAAAAATTGAAGAAAGTTCTGTAAAATGTGACACAAATCATTGTAGCTTAACCTTACAGAAGAAATTTAAGATACATGATTTGGTCATGGTCAGTGGGATGGATTAGTTTTCAGTGGGATAGTTTTCAAATGGGTTCTGTCACTGAAAAGGTAAGGACTAAGTGTAAAATACTGTTTTGGTTCTCCTTGTAGCTAATATGGAGAAGAGGACAACTCCAGAGGGCAATTTGTCATCCTTGTCTTGGATGCCTTGTTCAGGGTTTCATGGCTCTCCCTCTCTCCAAAGAGCCACAGTGGGTGGAAGCAGGAGCAAGAAATATCCAGACATGGAAAAAATACCTTTTCTTTTTTAACTGTGATAGCGGAAACAACTCAAACAGGGCAGTGTGTTGGAAAGAAAATATGGATTGGGTCTCTTCCCCTTAAACACTCAGTCTTTTTCACCTGAGTGTGAGGAAAGATCTCTTGGCTGATCCATGTAAAGCAGTGCAGGTCTAGAGAAGGACAAAAGACAGTGGGTCATGAGCAGTGGGACACTGCTGGTGGGCAGAACATGCTGGATGTAGACTGTCATAGCATTAAATTAATCTTGCCAAGAAAGCCAGCTGAACTTCTAAAGGCCCCAGATCCCCTCTAACATGTCCCTGGTAGCATGATGCTGCCCTACATCTTGGTGAGCATTCTTCATCACTCGAAGCCCTCCAGGAAAGGATCAGCAGATATGGACCATTTGCAGGACTCGAAGGCTGAAGTTCTTTGGCCTTGGTTGTTTATTTTTGTTTGTTTGTTCCTGTGGTTTTTTGGTTTTTGTTTTTGTTTGGTTTTTTTTTCAGCTCTGAGAATCATTCCAGTCTTTATCAAGGACCAGTTAATATGAGTGCTGTTATTAATGACCCAAAGCCAGTGAGAGCAGAGGAGTTTCTAACAGTCCAGGAGAAAAATCTTGCTCAAGTGTATAACACAAGGGATTTTGCTTCCAACACTAGAAGTTGTTCTTGGCTGGTTTAAAACTACTAGCTGGCATTTGTTTGCCCAGACCCTTATTTTCCAGTTCCTTTTTCCACTAGAAAGGATGTTTCTGTACCTCAATAGTGGCTTCATATCACATGGGGAGCAACTTCCAGGAGATGCAAGCAACCTTTGTCCTACCTCTGCATAATCCTTTTTCAAAGAGACAAGGAGAGTATGATCCAGGTGTGGCTGTAAGAAATCCTTCGGGGGTGAAAGACACCTAGAAAATACTAAAGGCCTGCTGAAAATCTAAGTCTTTATCTTGCATCCTCTAAAATATGTGGAAAAAGATGACCACAGATTTCAGCAACACAGAGACTCCTGAGTGGCACATGCTGTGGTCCCGTTTGGATTCAGTGGTGGTCACTGGTAATACTCGTATTGATTACAACAAAAGCAGAAGCCAGTCTAATTTTGCAGAATCCAGGGCCAGTCCATTGGTCACCAGAGACAATGACAGCCTTTCTATTGACTTCACTGGGCTCAGGGTACGGCTATGAAAGCTGGTCTTGTGTTGCACAGAAAGGGAAGGGCTTTGGGACTGCATAGCTCCAGGGATTAGTAATAAACAAAGAGCCTTTAACTTCTAGGTCACTGATCCCAACCCCTGCCAAGCCGCTGGTGAGTGAATGCTATTACCATTTGTACAGCAGCAGCTGATGAATGAGTTGGACAGTTCTCGGCGTGGTCCTGAACAGAAAATGTCCGTATCACTGCAGAGTCAGCCTTCTGTGCCTTCCTTTAAGAACCAAGAGGAGTTCTGAGGTAGATAATTTCGCTGCTGGCAGTATTCTCAGATGTAGGGTACCTGCTGGCAGGGAGCACAAGCAGTGCTTGACCTTTGAAGAAAAATGCCTCAACGTATTTGGCCGGACATTGATGTGGTCAGGACAACTTATTCCTGATTAGCAGCTGGACCAAAGGTTTCAACTGGTGATAAAGCAGATTAAATGAGCAATTGTAAGGACCTGAATTTCTGATGAATCTTTTTTGACAGCTGTGTCTCCTCCTGGGCAATCTGTATTGCTGTCTATATCGGCAATAGGGATATATTTTTACCTCAACAGGTCTTCTTCACCCTGAGCCATATGTCCACCCTTACAGGGCTAGGTGAATCTTGGCCCTCTAGGAGGTTAGGGAGAAGGTCAGCTCTATAGCTGGTGGCCTTTGAGCTGGTATTCATTTTTCTCTGCTCAGAGATATTGCGCATTTTCACACTTTCATAGGATCATTGGATAATTCTGATCATTGGAAAATTTGGGCTTGTAGCCCACTCATCCTTTTCTCTGGGAAGGGTTGTCGGGTTGGCTATGGTGGTAGAACATGAAGTGCAATTGTGGTATGAAGAGGAATTATAGCCAGGCAGTTAGCCTGCTAAGGAATCACTTTTTGACAACTGGAAGTTCAAACGTGTACTTTTGCTACCTCTTTTCCACTGGTTTCAATCCCATCCATGATTTTCCCTTGCTGGTATCATCTGATCTGTGGCACTAATAGGTGAGTGAGATGGGACATGCATAGGAGATATGACTATCACGGTATTCAAACACACAGTGGTGCCTTATCTGCAAAACTATATTGCTTGAACGTCTCACCCTTCAGCATCAGCTTTCCTGTAATGCCAGGACCTGACCCAAAATATGGGCCACGATATGGGAGATTTCCAAACATATTATGATCCTCCCCATCTGTCCCTAACAAGTTTAAAGTGATGCCAGTAGGTAACCCAGAAAAGCAGATGCCCATTTTCAGACTTGGTGTGATCTGTACCCCAGCAGCTTTCCTTGGTCTACTTTTTCCTTCCTAAAAGCTGGTCATTTGCTTAACAATTTTTAAAAAAACACAGAACTTCAGAAAAGTGGCCTGTGTGTGTCTCCCTGCAAAGGGCTTTTCTCGGCACTTCCCCACTCATGCTACATTGATTTGAAAAGTGTAGGATGTCACAGAAATAGGCACAGAAAGGAGGATGCTTGTGTGACAGGGGAAAAGTATCCTGTAATTGCAAGGAGCCTTTTCAGGAGGGGCAGGTCTCCTCAAACAAGTGACCATGAAGACAAACCAACATGCTGAAGTCGATTGGCTATTACCAAAAATAAAGAAAATTGCAGGGAAGTTGTAGAGATATAAAGAAAGATAGGGATTTGACCATGGTATTCAAGGTCCACCCACTGAATTGGTGCACATCTGAGCCAAACTACAATTTTCTGCTGCTTGGTTTATTCGCTTCCAAGCACTCAGCTATTAACTTGATACACCATCAAACTGCAAGTGGTTCTCAGACCACTGCCTAAAATTATAGGCACTTTCAGGGAAAAACTGACATTTTAGTAATGTGAGTCTGTGCCTTGTAGAAGGAGACCTGGAGTGGAGACTTCTAGGAATGGCATCAACCCAGCTTGTGGGGGCTGAAAGGAGAATATTGATTTGGTTTAGGCTGCTGTGCAAATATCAATAACAGCTTGCCAGTCTTCCCAGTGTCACTGACGTCTTCCTAGACTGCAGTTCAGACACTACCAGGATGGGGACTCATGACACCTTCACTGACTCAATGGCATGGCCATGTGAGGAGAAAAGCACCCGGGTTTTGTTGGGAAAAAAAACCACAACAACTTGAGAAAACGTCAAAGCGACAGCCCCAGTCCTGCCACAGAAAAGTGGGAAAGGTGCGGATGTAAATGATCTACTCTTACACTGGGAAGTCAAGAAATCAGGACTGGGAAAAGGTTAATGCAGTGCTAGTTTCTGCGATGCACTACAAACCTCAGAATCTAAAAATACAGTGAAAAGGGCATCTGCATTTTGCTTTTTAAGCCTGTCTCCACAGAAAGGAGAGAAATCTCCCTTTAGCCTTGTTTTCTTTGGAAAGAGACATACGCAATGCTGCATGTCCCACCAAGAACCATTGGACCAGTTGGCTGGTTTTACGCACACTCAGCAGAGAGGGAGATGTCTCCCAGGAACTTACATTCCCATGGATTTTGCAAGCAAGTGGTTGGGTAGAAAGAAGAGTTTCTATGGGCTTGTAAGAGCCCCTCATGAGGGGAAGGCAAAGTCACCAGACACAAAGAAGCCCCATGCAAGAGCAATGGACACAGTGGTGTGGTCCATAAATGTCTAAGTCACAAACCCATGGCATTTAGACAAAGAAGTCAGGCGAGGAAGGTTTTTGAGTCTATGAGGAATTGGATTCCTATATTTTCATTAAAATTAGTTGGTCTGGCACATCTTTTTCCTAGTCAGACTCACATAATCCCATTACTCTGGGAGCGGTGAGTAGCTGTCTGCTCCATCTCCCTGGCCGGTCATGTCTCCTTTTCCTGTACTTTTTTTGATGTTGGTTCGGCTTTGTCCAGTGACTCAAGTCTCACATACATCAGTCATTAGCTTTTCCTTAGAGAGGGGCAAAGAGCCGACCTGGGAATTTGCATTGCATCTGCAGTGGATTGAGAAGTCTTTCCCAAACGTTGACTGCGGTGGGAGCACTGCAGACACAGCAGATCTGAATTTGGTTACAGTGTAATCCCAGACAGTGCATTTTTTTGTTGCTAGTTTTTGCTCAGCTTCTATTGCATTTACCATCTGGCACTTTCTGCATGGACTAACAAGGATTTTGCTGGGCATTGTGGCATTAACCCAGCTCATCTAGACAAGGATGGTGGGCATCGTTTCCTATGGAGACTCACCACAGGAGATAACCGTGGTGGTCATTGTCCCCTGGGGAATTTTCTCCCCTGAATAAGAGTAAAGATGAGTCCTTGAGAAATAAATCATGGCATCTTTGTTTACAGCTCTCATGCAGCATAGGTTTAACCCTGCTCATTTGAGCCAGGCTGCCAGAAAGATATTTTAGCTTGTCCTTCTCAGTATCCCAGAGACTTCTCAGCAAACTTCACCCACAGAGGATCCAAAGTGGGTTTATTTTAAACACCCTAAGAAGCAGAAACAGTGTAAAGCTACATGCAAGGCTGGTTATCGGTGGATGGCAGCACCACCTTGTGTTCATTTCTGGAGGAGGTACAGAGACAGTTCCCATCACTGAACAGGCTACAGATTCTCAATCTCTTTGGCAGCTCTCCTAAGAAAAATAGTAACTATTGCCAAACGCTGGATGGACTTATTTCTACCAAGAGTGACCCCTGAACTATTTCCATATTTGGCAATCAGTCCATTCCCAGATGGCAGTTTGCTCACAGCCTTGCTTTGGTGGTTGTAGCACAGAGACAAACCATAACTTGCAAGGTAGTCCCAGTACACAGGAGCATCCCCTGACATACTTGGATTATTAGTGTGGATGATTTTAACCCCAGTGCGATGGAAAGATGGGAAGTTACATAATCCAGATGGAAAAGAGGACAGGAGAAGTTGATACAGGAACAGGGAAAATGCAAAAAAAATAGCAGTCCTGTTTTGGGACTGACCTTGTGTCCACCCTCATTTCTTTGCATAATTTCAGACTTTCTAATCTGTCCAGAAATCTTATCCTACGAGAAACCTGTGATAAACTGATTCATTTTCCCAGTCAACCTTTTCTGGTGCAATCTGGTTTCATCTGCAGGCAGTTTTGCTCATTGCAACCAGGCAGGATGGAGCTGGGGTCTGTGCTCGCCTCTGCGGAGCTCACCCAACAAGCCACAGGGAAAAAGTTCCCTCTCTGATGTCTGGAAAGGAGGTTTTGCACTGCCATTACCAGCTGTGTTGCCCACCAGGCCATGCCAGTGTGGGAGAAGATAATGCAGCTGGAGAACATTCGTAAAAGCCTCATTTTCATTCACAGAAGAATGGTTTGGGCACTGGGTTAGAATGACTCTCAATTATTTCTAACTTAGTGACAGGGCAGGTTACAATTACGCCTCTTTAAAAAAAATAAGTACTTCTGATAGTTTTTGCTTCAGCTGAGGGTTTTCCAGCCAGCTTTGCTGAAAAGCTGCCACCGGATTTCCAGGACAGAGTTAAAAACAACTGGTAGTGGATGGGTTTGGGCTTAATGAGGGAATTAAGGGAAGCTAAGGGGATAAAAAAGTCAATTGTGTCTCTCTCTGTATTAGAGAGCACCATCTTGTAATAGTTCAGAGGGATGTGAGCACCCTGCTGCCCTGGTCTGGGCAGGGGTGGCAGCTCTCACTCCTCCTGAGCCTGGAGGGGACCTGGGAGGAGGTATAATTCCCACACTATGGGACTGAGGTACCATCACCCTCACTCATCCAGCTTCAGGCTTCTCTGCAGGGAATGATGTTAGGGTTGGCAATTATTGTTATGGCCTCTCAGCAGCCGGAAATGAGCTATGATTGCCAGATCATTTTAATTTAAACCAACAAATGGGTGTCAGATGAAAATGACTTTCTTTCATGCCTAACCTCAACTGGATTCAGCATCTGTACAAGTGAAGTGGGTGTATGTAACTCAGATGCCTTTATTACTCAGGAATTGTGGTTTCAATCATAAAAATACACCAGATTTACTACATCATAGCAATTACTGTCAAATAAGCACTGTGAATATTCACTCTAATTTCCAGACATACTCACAATTGATATTCTTTTGAATTTACCTTCCATGTGTATTTTAGCAAATGAGTTTGCTGGCAGAAAATTCCACTCAAACAGGTAATTAAAGCAACTCATTAGGAAATCAGGTTTCACATTTGCAAGCACAAAATGCAGCATGCTGGAAGTATGCTCTAAATGTAACAGTCATCCAGGTGGGCACAATAAAAAATGCCA
>BJBW01007039.1:81341-95886 GCA_004320125.1 Scolopax mira | reverse complement strand
ACATGCTCTGGGTGGTCCTGCATTGGCAGAGGAGTTGGAGTAGATGATCTCTATGGTCCCTTCCAACTCCAAAAATTTCAGTGATATTCAGTGATATTCAGTGACAGTCAAGCTTTTGCCTTCAGTAAAGGATCACATCCCAAGCTTACGGAACTGGTGGCGATGGTGGTGTCTGGATCCACGCAGTGTGGCCCAGACTCCCACTGGTTCATTCAATTCTTTCTATGGCTTTTCACTAGGTGTTAAAAAATGCTGCTTCCCACCTTAGGATGCTAAAATCCCTTTTATTATTGTGTCTCGTCCCAAACTGGACTGACTGAGCAGCCACCAATTAGAGAGCTGAAAGAGAGTATCATTCGTGTGATACTCAGGGACACTTCAGAACTGTGTTTTTCTCTTGCCTTCCCAGTGTTTTGGACAGGAAGAGCAGGGGTAGGGAGGCAGAAAGCCACAGGTTCCCCACAAACACCTCCAACAGTACCATGCTTCAGACACCCCGCAGCTGCTGACTTTGAGCCACCACAGTGGGGCCACCAGCCAAGCAGAGCACTCATCACTGTCTAGGCTTCACAGTCCCTTTCCCCCCAGCTCCAGACCACACCAAAGCCATCAGGCTCATCGCACACCACAGAGGAATGATACACACCTGTTGACACAGTCTTCCCCAAGCACAGCAGCCTCTCAGGTTTAATCCCTTACATGTGAGAAGGGCCACCCCAGAGGAACCAGAGCCGAGAGTTCAGAGAAGGAGGTGGCTGCCAGCAGCAGAGGGATAGCTGCAGTGTGTCAGCATGGCTCCTCTGCCTTTCCCAGATCTTGTGTGTCAAATGTGGCTAATTAATGGGTACAAGATCAGGCCAAGTTGCTGCTCTTCAAAGGGAAGGGAGCTGTGGTGCTTGCTGTGTGTGCCAGCTGCAAAAGCAAGCATGCGCAAGCATGTTCAAGGATGCAAACTTGCAAGCAGTCTCAGGGCACCATCAAAAGCCTGCTCCCAGCTGTTCTCGCTGAAGCTTCTTTTACCCAAGACACGCCTCCCTTGACAACCCAAGGAGGGTCACATTTTCCAAGTACAGCTTGCACTTGCTCCGCATCCTCAGAGAAACAGGGGTGAACTCATCCAGTCAGACCCAACTTTCCGAAATCCTGGCTTAGCCTCACACCCTAGACTGAGCACACTCTCGTGTGTGCCAGTTTGCATGGGTAGTCCGAGTGCCGCAGAATAGGCCAACAACAGAAAAAAGCCAATTGAAGCTCCTCTCCAGGTAAGTGCATAGCTTTTTAAAACTCACTTTGCTCCCACCCCAGCCTGTTTCACCATCGTTTCGGCCCAAATACCTAGGTTCTTCTGGCCTGTGGGCTCCAGGGGCACTAGCTGCATGCATATGCTGTAGTTAGGCCATTCTGGCTGTGGGGTATAAACGGTAGACACTCTCAAATTGGCCAAAACCACAAGTAGGAAGGTTTAAACTGCAAACTAAGTGAACACTGCAAACTAAGAGTAGGTCAAATCCAAGTTTTTGATTAGCTCAGAGCATTTCCAGCATTCAGCAGCAGGCATCCTGCTGCAAGACTCCGGAGTTCAGCAGTCAGAAGCAGTTGTACTGGGGAAACAGACAGAAATTCTGTCACTGCCTTTTTGCAAGAACTGGGCCAGTCACTCAGCTCCTAAGGCCTGTCCCAAGGAGGCAGAAGAAATTTATAATGCAGAGAATTTGAAACACACTAGACCATCAGCATTTGAAATGGATGAAACCCAGCAGAGGGCATGCTGTGACTCAAAGTTCACTGTTTGCTTTGCTGGACCCCCCTAGCCACTAGTGAAAGAAAGAACTATGCTCAGATGGGATTTTCCCTCCCATCTTGAGATAATCCTTGGAAGCAATGCATGAAAAGCTGAAAGAAAAAATTCCTGCTGGTGCAAGATGAGGCTGAGCCTCTTTCCGTAGTACATTTAGTAATGCATTCTTTAAAGACACATGTGTAGGGAAGGGTGGGCAGTTTCTGGCTACATTAATTTTTCCCAAAAGGAACTCAAGCCTCCTGTAATCTCAGTAGGGCTGCAACCCGAGTGTGTTTGGCTTATTTGGGAACCCTATGTACCAATTTTTTTTATTCAACCTAGATTATTTCTCCTTGGAGCAGCCTGCTCTAGGAAGCTAATCACTGGTTATTAGCTCAAATTATTCATTTTTCCATCTTCCAAACTTATCCTGGGAATATAACTTTGTACATATAATATATTATATATATGTACATATAATATTCCAAACTCCTCTTTTTAAAGATACAATCAATATTTATATTAATATACCATATCCATTTCTTATCTTTAATAAATTGAGACTTCTTCATATTAACATTGACATAGGTCAATACTACAGCTCACCTTTAGAAGAATGGTCCTGTCTTTCTGAACATTTTAGACCCAGGTTCAAATTACACTCAATTTGTATTTTCCTCAAACTAGTTCATCTCTGCCTAATGGCCACTGCCCAGAACGTCAGGATACGTACAGAACTTCTCTCCCTTGAACACCTTGATTGAACTTCTGTCTCCCCTCAACAAAAAAAGTTATGCTTTTTATAGAAAAAGCCATTTATGTAGAACCATTTCTATTAAACTAGATCATTTTTATGTAAACATTTATATGCTATTTCTTATTTTCCAGTGTTTGCTCAGTATTTTGGAAACTGTAGTTGTATGGTAGCGTCAGATTAATTTTTACAGTGTATTAGATTATTTCTAAACATGATTCTATACAAACCATTGAGTTTAAATGAAATTTAGAGGAAACGTAACATTTTCTCTCAGTAGATTCACATTCAATATCTCTTCTTCTTGTTTTATTATTCAATATTTACTTTTTTTAGTATTGCAGATTATGACAACTTCCCAGGACATCCGAAATAGAAGTTTATTTGAAAGCTGATGATATGACTTTGATTGGATTCACACACCAAAAATACATCTTTTCTATTGTTTTTCCAATTATTCCTGCTGCTTTTTCACATTAATGTGGAATATTTTTCCACATATGTAAAAGATACCCAGTTTTCAGACAGAGTAAGCTACTGCATTTATAATTCAGGTGTCTAACTTCAGACTCGAATGTCTGCAAGTAACATTTGGGGAGATTCTTTCTTCACTGACCTATTCAAGCATAGCATGATGCTCCTAACTTAGCACAGTTACGCAAAATGAATATGGGCTGGTGGTGTGAAAATCAAAAGAAAGTCACCCCAAACTTCATCATCTCCTGGTATCAGAGAAGTAATGCAGGAAACCTTTTTCCTCCTCAGCAGGGGTTGGAGGGAGAGGTTCTGCGCAGTGGTTGGGATCTTACTCACATACATCTGCATGGTGCCTGCAAATCAATGAAATTTCACTGATTTGAATTAAGAGATAATAGCCCTATTTTCAAAGATTTTTGACATTATTTCTTCCGTAAAAAGAAAAAGACACATAAAACACCAAACTTCACTGAATTTTTAGAGTTGGAAGGGACCATAGACATCATCTAGTCCAACTCCCCCAAATCCAACTTCAGGAATCTTGAAGCAGGATTGCCTATAGCTAGAGCATGTTACTCAGGACTGCATCCAGGCGGGTCTTGAAAATATCCAAAGAAGGGGACTCCAGGACCTCCCTGGGCAGCCTGTTCCAGGGCTTTGTCACCCTTACTGTGAAGCAGCTTTTCTCATATTTGAGTGGAACCTTATATGTTCCAACTTATGTCCGTTGCCACTTGTCCTCTCACTGGCAACTGCTGAAAAGAGTCTGGCTCCCTCCTCCTTCAGCCCACCCTTTAGATACTTATAGGCATTAATAAGGTCTCCCCTCTGCCTTCTCTTCTCCAGACTATACTTACTATAGCAATGGTCCAGACCATGTAGCCTTTCAGAATTGCTAAGGACATATTTTGAGCCATCATTGCAGAAACATGAGGTGAACAGAATGAATCAAGTGCAGCTGCCAAGGTTCCCTTTGACTTTTTACTGGCTTATTTGTTTCCCTTGGTGTGGGCACATTTTTAACAGTGTAGACAGCTAAATTAATGGCCAGTTAACTATTGATCCCTGGCTGGTTTCACTCTCTTGTTGAGCAGCACACCAAAAGGCTTACAAGACTGTACAGAAAGACTAAATTTACATGGATTTTATTAGTGTACTAAGTACCAATAATCCAACAGATACAGTGGAAGGAAATTGGTAAAAAAAAAAGGTTGCTGTCAGCTTTGTCAAGAATCCTTCCAAAGCTCTTTGCAGCAGGCACTGCCCGAAACACTAGCTTTCTTCTTAACCAAGACTGTATCTAAACACTGAAGGATTTGCAGGGAAAGTACTGCTGAGCAGAGGACACTGAGGCAATTCAAAGAAGCTTATTTTGTCTTAGGTAGCTTCAAGAGAATCTATCTGCTGTTTGGTGGCCTTCCAAAGGCTCCAATAAGTCAAGCCATGACTCTTCCAGCCTGATACATCTGTTTCATGGTAGTCACTGAGCACTGACTATATTTCATAGATCATCTTTCTCCCTTACTCAACCCTACCTGACTTTTACACTGCCACAGTTCAACATTTATTAGCAATGTGGGTTTTCGACATTCAGCCTCAGCATAATTAGACAACTATTGCACAGCAACAATTTAACCCAACCCAGCAAACACTATAAATATATCTAAAACTTCAACTGCAACATGCATTTTCTGTATAAGCTTGATTGTCAACAAGTAATGTCAAAAGCCTGTTAACAAAGACAAGGACACTTTCTGAAAAGACACAATGGTTTGGCATAAGAACACAGAAAACACAAGTGCTATCTGAAAGATCTTCAAAAGCATTTTATTATGATTTCAAGTACTTCTGAGCTTTATAATGACCCAAGAAAAGAATTTCTGACATTAGGATCATCTGATCAGAAGGGAGATGTGACTTGGGCAACCAGACTTACTGTGTCATCACTGAAACACTCTTTGCAGTTACTTCTTAAACAAGGCAAAGGTTAAAATGTGCTCTACCAAATTTTGTCAAAAAAATGCAAGCAAGAAAATTCCTAAAAAGAACAAGAGCACTGTAGGGAATTATTTGTCACAAATACTTGTATCAGCTCCACAGCACAGTGTTATTTATACGTACTGTTTTAATTAAAACCATGAACTTTAAAAAGAGTTTGCAGTACACACTCAGAATTTCTTCTCACTATGCAAACTATCAGAGTGCTGTGCCATGCTGTGTAAGCTGGACTCAGCTTTCTTTTAATTAAGTTTGTTCATGGACAGCACAGCACTCGCTAAAGCAAAATATTGCTGGAACCGCACTGTTATTGGTCTGTCCGGCACAGAGCTCCTGCAGAATCTTCCATCATGCATTTCACCTGCCAATGGTGATTTGATTTGCCCTCCATCTTGTGTGGAAAAAATGGACTTGAGTATCTGTGGTCACTGCCTTTAGAGCAGTAACATGGTATAAAGGTCCTTTTATTTCCACACAATACGATCATAACCAGAACTATCACAGACTGATATAAAACCCAATTTTTCATACTTCTGACATTATGAGGTGAGATTTTTAGAACTCCTTAGTTCTTAGTTTTCCTAGAAAGAAATTTCCACAGTTTTCAACTTGCATGGTGCATTGCAGCCATGCACCATTGCAAAAAGGCAGTTCAACCTCTGCAAAAATCAGCGTCACTCTAGCTTTGAAGGTGTTTAGCTGTCCATATACTTTTTTATACTGTTTTCATAACCACTTTTCTATTATGTTCTTGTTAAGTAAGAATCAATTTATCACCTCAGATTACCTGAAGCAATTTCTAAAAATGCTATGTAATCTCCTAGCCATTAACCCTAAATTAGAAACTCACTGATGACCTCTGGAAGCAAAAGGCTGATTTGCCAGATGAGCTGCAATCTAAGTTGAACACCTGACCTATTTATTTTGATTTGTCACTGACTGTGTCTTAGTGAAGTTAAGACGCAGTGTCCTATTGCAGATTAGACAATATTGCATCAAGTATGTTTATTTGTTTTACACTACTGGGTTAATGACATGCTGATTGATATAAATTTTCCAGGATTGTCTTACCTACACTTAGATAGGAGTCAAGTCCTTTGCCCCTGCACAGGGTCAACAGATCTTGCAATTTAACTCCTACCATTCTCATTCTCACTAAATTGTGTTTTACATAACTCAATCCCACAGAAAAGGTGCATCTGTACATGTGCATGTATATACTTACACAAACAAAGAGGAGGTTCCAAAAGAGATTATTTGTTTTACAGAGGACATAGCATGAAACCGGGCCACACATAAACTTTGCATTATCAATAATGGAAGAAAGAAATCTAATTAGAGCTAATATGTCGTATGCATTAAATCAATAAAATTAAATTAACAGCTTAACTTACAGTGCTTTTAAATACAATCTTAGAAACATGCACAAAACACATCCCACTATCATGAATTCTTGCAATTATTTGGCATTTTGAAGAACAAGACACACATAAATAGTGTTTAGTAGCACTACTTCAGTTATTAAAAAAAAGACCTGCAGTGCCAGTGACACTAAATAGCTGAAATCCAATTTTTTATAAGTGTTCAGTACCAAAAAATTCAACTGTAATAATACCAAAAAAGAAAATCACTATGATTTTTGCTCTACTTAAAATCATAGTGCTCCCAAACACCTGAAATAAACACAAAGAGTTACAATATGGAACTCAAACAATATAAAACTTTTTCATTAATTTTACAGTTCTTTTTTGCATAAGATGAAATCTGGAAAATTATGATAACACATCCTTGAAAAGCAGGATTTGTGTAGAAAGCAATGGAGATTCTAGAGTAAGTTATTACAAGGAGTCACATGGAAAAGATCTGGGGTAATGGGTACAAGTTACTTCTGGAGAGATTCCAATTGGACGCAAGAGGAAAATTTTTCACAATGAGAAAAATCAGCCATTAGAATAATAATCCCAGGGAAGTGATGGATTCCCCATCATTGGACACTTTTAAGATTCAGCTGGACAGGCTGCTGGACTATCTTGTCTAGACTGTGCTTTTGCCAAGAAAGGTTTGACCAGATGATCCTTGAGGACCTTTCCAGCATGGTATTCTATGATTCTATGATTAACTTTATTACAAATTTTCTAGAAGAGGTCACTCTTTTAGTCTACATGCCACAAAGTGGCAACTGTCAAGACATGGTCTGGTGATACCTGGAGCTGATTGGGCTGTGCTATTTTCTATTCTCATGACAACAACACTGGACCAAAATGATTACAAATGTGTAATATTTACAAAGCGTAAATAAATGGGCTTTTCCCTAATCTGTCTCAGGATACAATAATATAATTCAGTGCAGGCAGAATCTAGCACTGTAAAGGACAAACTTGAGTTTCTCAAACGGTAGATTGAAATAGTCAGATCCATCTGAATCTTATGTAATTTGTGAAGACTTGGAGGCTGGGTCAGGTGTTAGAGTGGAGGTTGCACATTGCTCCTCAAGGAAGCAATGACCTGTCTGATCTTCCAGTGGCCATAGGAAGCAGATGAAGCTTCACAATGAAGCATCAGAGGCACAAGTTACAGATGTTTTCATGCACACATAACCCATACTTGGCCAGAGTGGCTTTAGGACTTTCTGTTCACTACTTCTAGCATCTGTTCTCCCTAAGGACAGTGTTTGCTCTCTCATGGCCTGATCCTTCTCTAATTGAATTCTACACCAAAATTTGTATTGGTCTCAATTGGCAATATCAGAATCTGTGCTTAGAAAATAGTTTCAAAACTATATTCAGATTAATAAAGATGCAAAAAACCAACAGTGTACACCTTTTCTGATGATTTTCATACATTTATTGTTTGCCTTTAATATTCCCTTTCAAACCTGCCAGCAAAATGAAAACAACAGATTTGAAATGCTAACTATGCACAAGGGGTTAAATTATTATCAATATTGCATTTATCAGTAGATCAATAGGAACTTAAAATGTTTCTCTTCAGAAGCTTCTCTAGATTGGAGCTAAGTCCGGGAACACAGATTTCTTCACACAAAATTGAAAGTTTAAGCATCTAACTGTCTACACTTACACTGAAAAAAGACTGTAGCGATCAATGGTAGTAAGTTATCAGCACTGGGAAAGCATTATAAGCTTTAATAGGACTTTTTGGGACAGTATAATGCTTTTTAGTATTTGACTTATTGACCCAAAGGCAAATTCAAGCAGCACACAGATCCCATGTCATTGCTTGTGAAGTAAACCCAACGCTTTCTTTTGTCATGTTTTACATTACTTCCTATAAACCATAAATGAAGTCAGAATTTTCTTGTCTGAGAATTCCTTTTGGGATAAAGGTTGTGGTCTACTTAGCCTGAGTCCATACAAACAGCTAGAGAAGAGTTATTCATCTTGATGCACATGACAGAAATGGAAACCTACTAGTCCTTGAGGATGCATCAATTTTCAGGGTGTCTGGATTCTTTTAACTACTACAGAAATTTAAAAAAAAAATCTACATAGATACTGCTTAAGGAAAACAAAATCCACCATAAAACACAGCCTTGACAGTTTTATTTTGATAAATCTGTATTTAACACAGACAAAAATACCGTTCCCATTTAAGATCAGGCACAACTCACAAAATGTACACTGCAGAAATACTTATACTTTTCCTAAATGCATCAGCTATAAAAAGGCAACCAAGTCATATTTCAGATGAGAAAAGTGATGGTTATCACTCAGAAGCACAACAGACAGAGCAGTACCACATTTTCCCTGTCTGTGGAATTCCCAGTGATGAATCAGGAAATCCCAGTAGAGTGTTAGCAAAAAGGCCCCGAAACACTCTATTTCCAGCCTCACAAATGTAAACAAGGAAATATTATTATTAAGTGAAGAAACCGAATCTTTTCTTTATTTAAAAAATGGAGGGGTTGAATTGCTTTGATTATCACTACTGAAACCCCTCCCTCTTTGCAAAATCAAGCAGGCATGATCGCATGTTGTCCAGGCTGCAGTCCCAGCCTTGCTGGTACTGTCCCACTATAGGACAGTGGTGGTTTTTGCCACCAGAGCCCACTACCCTACAGCTGCACACAGTGGCAAAAAGCAGTGCCTAGACAGCAGGTAGGCTGTAAGGGAGACTGCTTTTGGCCTCAGCTAAACCCGGGGCTGTGATCAGCTCCAGGGAAGCAAGGAGCTGCAACTAATGAACAAGAAAAGCACAGCAATGACATGAGACAAATCAGTAATTCATGGTGGCCTCCGGACAAGTAGCAGAAGAGGAGACACCACATCAATCTCCAAAGGGACAATGGCGGAGGGGCCAGGCATTTGCCATTCCTCATAGCCTGCTTGGAAGAGGGAAATGAGCAAAGTGTAAAAACTTCCTTCCCTGACACAAAAAACCCAACACTATTAGAGAAGAAAGCATTATTTAAGGGTATACACTTTGCCTAGGCAGAAAATAGGGATCTGAGTGGTATGATGCCTTAACTAGAGGTTTGGGCAAAGCCAGGGGAGAGTAGTAGACGCTCTTAAAACTCTACAATATTGGGGGAAAAATCAAGGATAAAAAGAATAGTAAGAGAAACATGGTTCTTCTCATGCCAGTTGATAAAAGCAGAGAGAAGAGGAAATTTTATTGTGCTTTCCCATCTACAAAGAACATAGTCCCTGAGCATGATGTGGGGCATCAAACCAGATACAAGTCTATGAACTCTCTTTACTTTCCAAAAGCAAGGAAAGCGAGAGTTCTTTATGAGAGTTTTCCCACAAACCTTTAATTGGTTCCTTCCACTTCTCATATCAGCAAGAAGAGGGCAATTTTCTGAGCAATGACTGCTGACTCAAGTGTTCCAAGCCAATGAAAGTTTCCATTCATTGGCTGGAAAGACAAAATCAATAATTTTCTGAAACCACTTGGAAATGAGTATAGACTTAGCAAGGTGGACAACGTGATCAGTTCTATTCACCTACTAAGGATCGAGACAGAGCTATGAAACAAATTTTGTTGAGCTACAAGGAGCCATAACCTGGTCAGTCCCCTACAGTGGAGAGAAAAAAGAATTTCCCTCAAGAAACTGCTCAAGAAACTGATGTGAAAGGGCACATATGCTGTTCTTGTGGCAGATATGGAGAGCGTTCTTCAAGAAGGACATTAAACAAAGATGTCTGACATTTGAAATGAAATAATGGACATAGTTGTCTGCAGTCAGCTGGTGAGACACCACAGAACTGGGGTGGCTGGACAAGGCTATTCACAGGGCAGTGAGGACAGACTCAGAGGCGTTGCTGGAAGAAGGATGGCTACTACAAAAACTCATGCAGTTGAGCTTCTTTGTAGCCAAGAGACAGAATGGCACAAGATGATGTAAAAGAACAGAACAGCAGAGATTGAAAGACACTACAAGTTGAAATTCAGGACAGAGCACAATGCTTGAACATGTGACCAGATGCTGTGAGGACGAGGAAAGTAAGAAGGAAATGATCCAAGCCCTGTAACTATGTTTCCATAAATCTGGTCTTGGCCACCCTGCCTGGTGCATGACCAGCTGTGACTGGTAGCATCTCAATGATTTGCTGTGTTGTACTACGCTGACCTGTGAGAAAATGCACTAGCAATCCAGTATTAAGCTCTCCATGGCTCGTGCTTATCCGTTCTTCTACATCTATACAATATTTCAGCTGTGGCTAATGTACATATGCGTGTGACTCTGTGTGTGTATATGCATGGGAATTATATGTTTAAGTACACAAGGACAACTCTATATTACTATATGCTGCCTGTAGCAGCAAAATATATTATACACATAGAAATGCATTCCAGTTTAAGCATGCTTTCATTTTTGAAGATTTGGGTAAACAGATGTCTATGTGTAGAGACATACAAGACTACACACAGACTTCCAAAAAGGAGTCGCACACATATGTGTGTGTGACTGCGTAAACAAAGGAGGTATCTCCATACATAGCAACTTAATGTGCTTAGTTGATGGTAGGTTTGTGTGTGATTAAATATATCTTGCATGTAATCATATTTTACATTTATTTGTATACATGTATAAACTGTTCATATGAAAAGTAATGGCTGTATCAACCCAATAAATGAAAGATATTATTATCCTCTTTCCCACTTACGAAATCACAAGCAACTCTAAGAGCTTGCTGCAGTAATATAATTGTTGGAAAAAATACCTAGGCATTTCTTGAGTCACAGATTGTAAAGGAATTACAAATAAAGCATTTTGGATGTAGTGGATGGCTGAGAATTTAAGGCAAAGGAGAATCTGCAGCAGTATGTAGAGAGAGAGCAATATGGGTCTCCTCCTAGGACACTGAAAAATGGACCAGGCTCTTGCCTTGGTCCTTAAATGATCTGAGTCTAAAAGAACAGTGTTAAAAAACAGATCTAACACTAAAAGAACAATGTTAAAAAAAGGAACTTGAGCTACTGAATGTTTTAAGCTTCTGGATTACCTCTCCCAGATGCTGTATTCACAACTTGTTTTCAAACTAGTTTTAGTGAAAAGAAAAGCTGAAGGCTTACAAGCCTAATATCTTAAAATCTCAGCTATGCAATATTGCACCACCAGGGCAAAGAACTAGACACTTAGTCATGTAAAGTAGGAATGTTTTATCAGAGGCACACTCCTTATGCCAATGCTTACCCTTGCTCATGCTGATACCAGCAGTTGACGATGTAAGTAGGTAAAATGCAATTGCTCCTAAAGGGGGCAGAACTGAAAGGCACCATATACAATACCTTTAAAAAAGTGGATGCCTATGAAAGTTTCCATCATGACTATAGGAATTCCTGGTGGCTCATAGTAAAATACATACAGCTGTGGACATATGTGCATTTTGTACAAGCCATGTAAACACTTCAAACAGAAGTGACCAAACTTGATAGTTTGCAGCCCTGAGAAATTTGTGCTCATCTCAACAGTGTCAACATACCAAGCTAATGTTATGTGTATTCTCTGGGCCACTTGCAAAAAAAACCAACCCCAAAACACCAAAAACCACCCATGTTCTAAATATGGACGTTAGTTGTATCTACACAAAATCCCTTAAAAACTTTCAGGTTTCCCAAGAGAAAAATAAATATCCACTGGATCCCACTGAGTAATGTCTCAGCCTGATGTTGACTCAGTTGTGGATCTGCAGATCAGTGACTGTCACAGACGGATGCACGTCCAGAAGCCTCAGGATGGGATCTGACATTCAGAGACTTCCCAGACTTATCCCAGGGAGGGGATAAGGCTGGTTCTGCTGAGAAAACCATCAACAGCCTCTGTGGCTTGTTTGCTTTTTAAGGGAAATAGTTTCAAGTTACATGACACTATTTCTACGGATCAATCAACTTAATCTGCTAGGCTGCTTTTCACGGGTTTTTGAGATCAAGTTTCAGAAGATCAAGTAAGTCCCAGAGAAAGTGAGAAGTAGAGCCATTTGCATTTACTCTGCTATTAATTTTAAGACCTAAAATAGTAATATTTAAAGAATTTGAAATACTGAACTGTGGGGGAAATATTTCAAGGGAGTCAACCAAATCAGAAGGTCATGCAGTGAAAGAGGAAGAAAAAACAAAATATACAACCAGCTTCTGTCACTTGAAATACACATAGAAAATTGCATTGCACTGTCCCACTGTTGCTGATCCCCATCTAAGTAAAAACTTGCTCTGCTTCTCAATTCTGCTAAACCTGCCACCCATTCTATAAGCTCCAAAATTAACATGAAGAAAAAAAAATACTGTTCAGAGACAAAGCACACTTGAAACGAAAGCCCTGACTACTTCGGGACAATTAAATCGCAGCCTGGGTATATTAATCACAGTCTTCTGGCCCGGTTCCAAATTGGGCAATTACAATCTGCCTACCTCAAATTCTCCCCAGAGTTTCAAATGCAAGAGTTATTTGTGATTTCCTTCCTAGAAAAAGTGGTGCTTAGTGCAGCTAGTAAAGACTGGTTTCATTCAAGTGATGGGGGAATGACTCACATTGACTACAGAAAATGTGTAAAAGCACTTGGGGATCCTTCAGGAAGAAGGACACTTATTACATGGTCATTTTACAGTGCTTTTATTATTCTAAGAGGAAGTACTCCTATCTAGATGTTTCTTCACATGCCTCCTAGTAGCCAAGGAGTTCAGTTTGGAATTGTTTTTTCTAAAAATTAAATAGGTTAGGCAATTTTTCTGTAAATTTAAGATGATAGATTTGAAATGCAAGCTTAGACAGTTTAAGAAAACATACACAACTTCTACTTTGAAAACTATTCAGATGATTTTTTGAGCCAAAAAAGATTAATGATTTATTATAGGGCTCATTAATCAAAAATTGTGTGTGCGTGTTTTTTAAAGGACCAATTCCACTGTTCAAGTCAAATAGGTCCTCTAAAGCTATTACATTGGGAACGAGACACAATATTACCAAGACTTCCTGCAATATTGTTGAGACTTCCCCAAGTGTATTTAGAGTATAAAATAAATGCTATTATTCAGGAGATACTGAATTGCTAAGCTTCTTAAATTTGTACAATTGGGAACTTGAAGTACATTAAAATGATGAAACTCATTAAGAGCCCTTTTCACAGCTGCAAAATTGTTGGCATTCACAGCACCATGCAGAACAATAAAACACTCCCCACACCTTTGAACAGGGCAACTTCTGTTCCTCCAGCTCTGCTTTAATAAATCACTGAGGCAGAACTGGTATCTATCCTCTCTGTCAACCTCCTCCATTGAAAAGGAGAAACAAAAAGCCACAACAACGCTAATATTCTGAACAGAGAAGCAAAATGTACAAACCTACTGTACTAACCCTCACCCAACACAAAACTCTCAGCTATCACTGCTACTCTGTTAGAATTAGTAATTCAATTTTCTCCATCAACACCAAACACCTTCAGAGGCAGAAAACAATCCCAAGCCACCCACCAAACCATGTCCAAGTAGACTTTGTTTTCTTGGGTGTCATTTTTCTAAACCCGAAGCACAGGACTCAGCATTTTGGTGGGTCTTTTCCTTAATGCATGTTGCATATGGTTGCTATGCATGTCAAAAATGTCCTCCTGCCCTCTTCACCAAGGGGCTAGATTTTGTCACTGCAAAGTGGCACTGCAACAAACAACCTGAGTCCTGAGCAAAACTGTCCATGCCCCATACATGTTTCCTACACATCCTCCAGCAGAATCACAGTGCTGGTCCTGACAGTCAGAAGACATCACCTTTCTAAGATTCAGTAAAATTACATCTTTCTCTGACTCCATCATGATAACCAGTGCTCAACAATTTTCAGCCAGAAACCAGGCATTTCGCATAACGGCACTTTAAACCAATCCTTCTTTTTGATCTGGTAACACCATTTTCTGCCTCCTCCTCAGTCAGGAGGCTCACAACTTTGCCTCTGTCGTGGTTTCAGCTGAAATCACTGCAACCGGACCAACAGATGGCCCTTCCCCCCCCTCCCCCCCAAACGAGAGGAGAGGAAGAGATAAGGAGATACAGAGGTTTAGAATGAACTAAACTACTTTAATGAAGAA
>BJBW01007039.1:0-80929 GCA_004320125.1 Scolopax mira | reverse complement strand
TAGAGGAGACCTAACTAAAATGTAAAATTACAGAACACAAAAATGGCTGGTTTTACCTCAAACCGGGACAGCCTCTAATATCTACATGTTTCACCAACCCCAGGGCAAAGAAGCCCAAGTCTCATCAATGGTAGAGTGCATCAATCTGCTTTCTTCAGCCAAAGGATTTGTTTCTATTGGGCCACCTACCACGCTTCCTTTGGTATTTGAAAAACAGAAGAAAAAATAAACCAAGTAACTGGACAAAAATTAAGTGTGAGTAAGAACTATGGTAATAGTGATACTCTAGTGGTTACTCTAGAGATTTCACAAGATTGATCATAAGCTTGGTGCTGGACAAAACTGAAAGAAACTATCTTGGGACTATTATTTAGCTTGTTAAATTCTATTTGCAAACTCTATCTATTTATTCTAAATGTTTCCCCAAAGCAACAAGTTGGTTGTCTCCCTGGGTGGGGGAAATTGTTCCCTATCCTCCTCTAAAGATTTTTGAAAGGAAAGGAGAAAAGTGTAATGCTAAACTGGGGAAGAAGATTATGTATTTTAGAAGTGGGTTTGAAAGACTGAACAAGATATATTCACATTAAAATTACAGAATTAATTACAGTAAAAATGGGGTGGGATTCTGTGTGGGTGTTCCTATCTACATCAAACAAACTCAAAGAAAGAAACATTATGAGAGAAGATTAGAGTATGACAAAAACGAGGCATGTGGTTAAAGCAAAAGATGCTTTGATAGTGTACAAACTGAGCTGGTTTTATCATGGGCAACAAAAAATGTAGCTTCCAAAGCTTAGTTTAACAGCACTACTCAACCCCGATGTTTTTTGACAAAACACAGTATGACTGCTCTTGAAATCTAACTATTTTGGTACACAATTCAGACTCTGTATTTTCAGTTGGGAATACCCAACACGTGCCAAGTGAGGAGAGCAGGAAAACCTTTCTGCTGACCAACACAGGAGGGCACACATGGGCACAGCTGCACCCCCGCACCACAATCATATTTCTCAACTGCTTCCCAGCCACAGAGAGGCTTGGGATCAGCCACCACTGATGCATGGCCATCAGCAGTGTGAGCAAAGGTGGTGTCTGTCTCCCTGTCAAACACTACCAGCAACACAGCAGTTTTCCCAGAAAACAGGCCCAGGAAGAAAAAGGCTGTATCAGTTTCAGCTGTCCAGTTGTTTGGGGGTTGGAACTGATTGATACTTGCATGGAGTAAAAAGAAGGAAAGAAACCCTTTAAGCTTTCCAGCACATAACTTTGTTAGCAGATTTTGCCATCCGATCAGTAAAACAGTACCCAGAAGAAAAAGAAACATTTTCAACAGCATTTCATCCTTTAAGTGTTCTGGATTTCCTCCTGAAACCATCTTACTCCTTCTCTCAGATCATTGTATTACAAAAAACTGGGGTGTCCAAGCTGGCAACTTTAAGATGTAAGTTAGAGGGGATTCAACAAGACGTTTTCAGGGAAGGGATCACTGTGGAATTCATCCTCCCTGCTGAGTCCAACAGAGCTCAAGCCTTCCCACCTTCAAGTCATGTTGCAAAAGCTGTAATTTTCAGATAGCTCAAAGCTTTCCTCATCCTATAATTTGGAGTGATTGAAATTCTGCCATCTTGTATTTTGCAAACACTTTAAAATAGAATAACCTTCGATCACAATCTTAAAAACAATCTTAATTTATTTAGATTAAGCTTTTGTTCTCCTGGAAAATAACACAACCATGCTTATGTGCAAGCAGTACAACTAAGCATCTCTCCTGCAGTGTAAACAAGTACACCTTCACAGGTATGGTAATCTTATTTATACTAGAGAATGGGTCAGTATTTTTACACAAGAAGTACCCTTCTGGAGAGAAGATTTGGCTTGCAGATATTTTCCTATGATTCTTCTAAAAATACAGATGAAAACTTCCTATTTTGCATTCCAGATCATTGCATTAAAAATTGTATCCCTGCAGTTGAATAATACTGCTCAAGGCACATGGCTGCACTTAAAGCTACTCGCTAATGATCAAAATGCACATACAGGCACAGGTATGTGCTCAAATGTCTGCATGCCCACACCACGGAGGTTCAGATACGCACTGTGCACCTGGCTTTGTATATCCCAGTCGTATCTTCAAGTCAAGAGAAGACTTCCCTGATTTTAAACACAGCGCCTTCAAGCATAAAATATTTCCTATTTTTCAAATGGCCTTTTAAGAACAGTTTGAATTATTCACGTTATTCATTAATTATGCTTTGGCCGTTAATGTAGGCTATGCTTTCCAAAAAGAAGAAAGAATATCTGAGTATTTTCCAGGCAGCCAGACTGCACACTGTGAAAAGAAAAGCATTCACTGAAGTTTAAGGCTCACAACAGAAAAGGCAGCTTTTGAGGTATGGCTGAACTGAATACTAGCGTAGGAGAGTGAGCCACCCAGGCCATGCAGATGATGACAGCCCTTTCACCTTCCCTGGTTGAACTGGGACACAGTGGCAGAAGGAGGAGAATTGTGAGTTTCCTTCCAGCACAAGTAAGAGACATTTAAGAGATGTTTTAGCTTAAGCTGTTGTCATAAGGGATTTCAGTTATCCTAATCCAGAACTGCTCTGCTTTAGCACCTGCACCTGGTGCTAAAGTCCATGAGAACATGCAAAGAGGACTGAGTGGATTGCCAACCTGAACTTGAGGATTGTGTCCAATTTTGAAACGTTTTTCTTTGCACTGCCTACGCTTAATCTTTTAGAAATACAAATGAGAGAAAGAAGTCATTCTAAATGAATAGACTCAATTTAACTTTGCTATCTGAAGTCACAAATTTTTAGCTAAGAATTTGGGTTATGCTGGCTTTCAATCCTAAATTCTAGCTTGATCCTAGAGGCTGCTTGCAGCAGCTGAAAATGGTACCATCCCTATAGAGTTCATTCTCATACAGGTCCCAGTACTATCCCCTGCGGTGTTGAGCAGCTGGTGTTTCCTTGCCAGATGACATTAAAGGGATGAGTGCAAGGCTTGAAGTGGGGGAGACAGACAGCTCATTTTCACGAGCAACCCTCAATGTGCAGATACAGCTTGAAAAGTATACGTAACACCAGAACGTGTATTTCTAAAATATACATTAAGAAGAAAAAAGACCAACAAAAGAATGCAGAAAAGAGACCAACAAAAGAAGGCAGAAAAAAAAAAAGTGAATGTATAAATGGATTTGTTTTAGTAATTTCATAGCATAAACTGATGTACATAAATTGATGATGTCTTAATTAACCAATCATTTTGCTGATCTAATTTACACTAGCTATTTGAAAACTCCTACCACCAACAGGACCGAAACTAAGCTGTGAAGGAATACCTTTCCAAGTCTTTCGCTCTAAATACTGCATGAGTAAATCTGGAAATGAAAGACTTCTTACATTTTTGATAGAAAATAGATAAGCTTTGGTCCAGCTGCATTGAAACAGTTTGACAATTACTCAAGTTTGAACTGACTATAAAAAACAAAGAGTGACTGACTGTCAGTCACTGACAAAGACACTGACAAACAAAGAACTGACTATAATAAACAAAGAGTAAATATTAATTTGTCTGAGCAAGTTCAACACCAAATTATGCTGAATGGAATAGTTTATGTACAAGCTAAAGTACGACACTTGTTTGGAAATGTCAGGATGAAAGTCTGTAGAAACAATAAAAGCGTGCACATTACGAATCTCATAAGCTCCTAAATAACACCTAAAAGTAAGGAACATTCTTAACCAACATTACGAAAGCATGTACTAAATGCTGTTCCTAATTGCTTTTGAAAATACACCCACCTGGTTTTGGGCTTGGGCTCTTTTATGCTTGTGCCTACCCTGTTATAAATAAAAGTTATTTTTTATTTGTTTTTTCTCCATTTTTTAGCTGTCAAACGTCTAGCTTTGCCTACTGGACTCCCATGTTACATGGTTTTAACCAAATTCTTCAGTTTGTCAACACAAAGACCCAATTTAGTTGAAATCTTCTTAAGAAAATATGTTCAAAGCTAGGAAAGTTACTGTTACTAGCAAGCTGAGCAGAATTCGCAAGTTAGAATGTAAGCATAGCTCAACCCCCCTGAAAACAGTGCTAAGACCACTTTCTTTATGAAGATACATAAATAGTTAATAGAGGAGTTAACAGTAAATGATGCTTAAAATGTGGATCTTAATTCATGAACTTTATGAGAACAATAAAATACAGTGATGGGCTTTTCTAATGGCTTCCACAGTTCAGACATTACCTCTTAATGGGTAGGACCTCAGGCTTTATAGTAAGCATAAAAAGTCAGCATTTGCCATCCTGGGTGAGGCTGCTGGTCCACCTAACCTGGGGATGCCATCCCTTTAGTATCAATTTTGTCATTGCAATGCAAGAGCACCAGCAGCTTCTACTAATGTAACAGTGGAGTTTACTCTTACATAAAGGAAAATGAAACGATGACTGTCACCACTGCTTTATGTAGCACATGCACAATAGCCTAAATTAACTTAAATTTCAAACCTAAAGTTTCTTCATGACTGTTCTTTGTTTGCCACTGAAGTCTGCGTTAGGAACCTCCAAGGCCATACGTACATCGTGACACTGCATCCTGCCTTGTCCCTGTCTTGCCCAGCATGGCAGCAACAATGATTTACGAAATCCACTGTCCCCATCTTTGGAGATCCCAGGACAGCATTATGGCTTCTGACACATGGAGGAATGACAGAATGTTTTCCGCAAAGCGTGTCTTTTAAGTAGATATCATCCTTTCAAAACACTTAAAATACAGCCAGTGAAACTGCAACCTACATATGGACTAGATTAAAACTAACAAATAAACAAACCAGCCCTTCAATTGTGAGGTGTTGCAGAAGTAAGGACCCAAAAGTACAATAATTGCTTTACACTGTCCTGCAGGGACTGACAGTGGAGCCAGCCATGAGAGTATCCGGCACCACTCAGAAGAGAGAAGGCTGGCCATTTTCCTGTGAGCATGATGGCTGCAGCATCCAGCCTGTGAGCATGGATGCACGCAGTCGCAACAGGCTTCAGACCTCAGCCCTGAGGAGCAATGAGCTCCAGGATGGTTTGGTATTAATGACAAAAAATGAAGAAATTAAATTTGTGCAGCTTCTTACATTCAGTAAAGGAAATTATGCATTTCACACAAAGCCTAATGCCAGCTCCACAGGGATTATATTACTATTTATTGTTTTGTTTGCTCAAATAAAACACCTGTCGAGGTCAGCTATTCAAGGAATTTTTAATATACTAGCCTTACACTATGGAGAGTAAGAAATGTTTATAGAGGCACTCTGGGTAAGATTGTTGGCTTTTTTTCCCCCCAGGTAGGTGCATAACGATTTAATAACAGAAACAGCATGACCACAAACCTCTGAACCTCAGATTTAAATAAAAACTAATATATCTGAAATCTGGGTATCAGTCTTCACAGCTCCTTCAGCTTCCCCTGTTATGAAGGGAGGCGTAACCCTAGGATACGGCATCCTTCTTTTATAAAGTCTCGTCTTAAAATGTCAAGAGTCAAGGAATTAAAAATGAAAGTGGCATAAATCACTGTCAATCATTAAAGTCTTTGATCTGCTCTTTGCTTCAGAAGGCATTATGCCTCCTAAATGGAGGGATCAATCACCATACACCAGACCTGCCGCTAGGCCACCCGCACAGTGGGCAGCTCATGGCGGCGCATTCCAGCTTGCCTTTCAGACAATCCAGCGGTCAAAAACATGCTAGCAGGAAAACAAAACAACACGACACAAATGCCTTTGTGTGGCTACAAGACATGAATACTTCTCCTTTTGGCATTTTAGAGTTTTTTTGGCTTTTCTATTAAATTGCAGCTCGTTTTGGCCTGTCTTTACCTGTACATCCTCACTGGGCACTCCACCATCACTATTCCCTACTTGCAAACAGAATTTATTTATTTTTTAAAGGAAAAAAAGTGTTTATGTTTTCACTCATTCATAGCTAAGCAAAATATTACATTGGCCTGTCTTAACTTGTTTGCTGGTTTTTTACAGTAACTAAACAGGTTGTGTAAGTAAAGGGGGAGAAATTACCTCCCACCTCAACTGCACCCTCAACTACAAAACCTCCCAAAAAGCAGCACATTTGTTTCACTAAGAAGAACATACAGTGAAGAAGAGAGAGGAGAGGAGAGGAGAGGAGAGGAGAGGAGAGGAGAGGAGAGGAAAGAGATAGTTATTTTGGCATAACAGATATGTGTGCTGACTTAGAAAGCCATGGTCCAACCCAGCAGGGTCCTGCAGTCCTCAAGGGACAGATCCTGCTCCACAGGGCAGGAACCGCAGCACTTCACACCCACACAGGGTCCTCCAAGTCACCATGGCAGGATTAGGCCCTTAATTCCAAGATTCCAAGGCTGGCTGCTGGCAGAGGTGCAGAGAGTCGGTGAAAAAAAATAATGGATTGCAACGACAGCAAACGGGATCGACTGCTGGCATAGAGGCAGTATGAAGACCTGTTTAATAGGGATGTAATTGGCCAGTGACAAGAGCTAGTTTTTCATCCCAATTCAAATAGGTTTGTCACTTTAAGGCTACAGGTTTGTCGTTTTAAGGCTGCCATTCCTCACGTCTCCCATGTCTAAATTCTGTTCCCCTTCCTCAGTTTGAAGAGTACTCTTTTCCATAAACATTCCTTTTAATTTCAGATTATGGCAATCATGGGCACAATCTGGTCTTTATAAACAGGGAGTTGAAGAAAAAAACAAATGTCACACAGAGATAAAAGTAGCATTGTACTTTTAATTATCAAAGTATTTTATTTCATTTAAAGGGATAGATTCACTGTTCTTTTCCAGCTGCCTTGCATCATTGTAGCAATGCAAAGCATTGTAAATCCAGTTCAGTCGAATGGTTACAGTGAGTTAGCAGCTGCTTTACATCACTGGAGCACTATAAAGCAGCAAGCATTTGAACCTAACCCATACTCTTTCAAGGCAGTATACCAAAAAAGCTTTTCTTCTCCATTAATGACTGCTGCTTAAGTGAGACAGTAGAGCCATCTAGTTAAGAAGAAAAAAAAAAGATATCAGAAAAAATCTCAGCTAGCAATTTTGAGGTGGAATTTGCTCACTTTATCCTCCTTTGACTAGCAAGAAAATTTCAGTGTCATCAGACTGTCACTGATGGGAGAAAACTGTTTAAACTAATATGCTTCATTCTCAAGCCTGATTTTAGACAGTTCCCAATACAATGTTTCAAGTTAGAAGGGCAGATTGACTGTTACTTAGGGCTTGGAGCACAGAAAAATCAATACACAGAGATAAAGACAGATAAGCACTTTGGGCAGATATGAAAAAGGAAGAAAAATACGGCTCTCAAACCCTCATGCTTAGCTAATGCAATGAAAGTGGAAGTGTGGTATCTTCCACAAGGTGACTGCAATGCTTCTTTCACTTGCTTTCAGTCTCATGTCCATTCAAGGGCTCCCTCTGTTCATCCATTGCACTGCAGTACCATTAACTGAGCAATTAACTATGCCCTACCTTGTTCCCTTTTCACCTAATTATTGCTTCATTTCTCAATTGGATGGAGCAATTGCTCCTATTCAGCTAAGCTCTTAGGAAACCACAACGACTAATTTCCCAGATTTTTTTTCCTAGTGGAAGACAACCTGCAGCTCAGAGACAGCATTTTCTTCTACCTGAATGCCAGAGAGAACATGGGAATACTCCATGGGAACAGCCTCCCTCATCAGTGTGTGCTACACTCCACACATGCATGCACGCACGCACAAACTTTCAGTTGTCTTCTTTTAAACTGCCATGTTTGAAGGACAATTAGAAAGCCCCAAAGTAGACTTCATTCCTAAGTCCCATCAGTAAACTGTGGCTGTTTTATCCTAGTTCCTAGGGAAATGAGACAAACATGCTATTTGTCTGTGTTCATAATTTCTTAATATAATGGCATCTCACTGCCAAACCCAACAGAAAAGTATGGTTTTCATAGATAGATGGCTATAAAGGGAAATGAGAGACCAAGCATTTCCCCCCAGGTGTAAGAAAAAAAAGTAGCATGTGTTCATATTTTGTTAGACAGCAAAGTATCCCATAGGAGAGATGCCTTATAAATGCCTTCATCCAGAAAAAGGTTCACTCAGATCTTGTGAACATCTGAAATACCCTCATCAATCAACTTTCCAACAGAAATCTGCAGGAAACTAAGCTTTGTTAGTTCTGGTGCTCAGGGAATGATGTGTTAACAATACTGCTGCAGCTATGCGTAGCATCCTTTCTTGGCTCCGCTCTCTTGTATGCTTGCACCATGGGTGGCTGGGCTACAGGAACATTCAGGTTGCCCGAGTTACCCCAGTATTTCCACCCCATTGATCTGCACTGAGGCTGCAAAATGCTGAACTTCATTTACACATAGGACTCCTGTGTGAAATTGTTCATCCTTGCATCCCTTTCCTGATGACTGTAGTGTGTCTTAGGTGAGGTTGTGCTCAGCACTCCTACCCTGACTGATATGTCACTCCTGACAGATGTCCCAGAACTGCCGTACTGGCTTCGCTGTCCAGAAAGTGAATATGGAAAATTGATCACAAACACTTTCTCCAAATGACAATTACTTGCGTGCTTTCTTGCAAGCCATTTCAACTCAATTACTCCAATGAGCAGTAACATTTAATTTTACATCCTGGGAGCACAGCAATTCTGTAATTTAAATATTCCTGGCAATTTCAATCATGCTACAGTTTTTATATAATTTTCTGTTCCTGAAATCCAGTAGAAGAAAACACCAAATTGATGCCCCTTGCTACAGTTACACATGCTCATAATTGTACTGTCACAATGTAATGCCACAACAACCTGGCAGCCTGGCACCTGTGCCACCAGGTCCTGGGCACCTCCATAGTTCACTCAGTGCTACTGTCCAGCCAGTTAAAAATGATGCCAGGTGATGAAGAAGAAGGCAGAGCCCTCACTAACACACCTGCTGCTACGTCGGGAAGCCAACAGCAATTACAACAGCAAGTCACCCTCCAAATGTCCCAAATTCTGAATTTCTTGTAACACAGGAACACAAGCACATTGCATCCCAGAGATTTGAAGAGCAGTCCCATCACACCAGACTGCCAGCCCCATTTCCTGCTCTTGGCATTACCCACTCTGAATTTGCTGCAGGGGCAAGCACTCTCTTCTTCCCTCCCAGCACCGCAAGGAGAGGCAAAATGTGGTGGGGCATCGTGGCAATTCACCAGGTGACAACACATCTGTGCAGCTCTCATAGTCACATCCATTTGGTATTTCTGAGGGGCGGCTGTTGCTTATGTCCCTAGGAAATTAGCACTCTGCCTCTGGAGACAAGTGGAGCTGCTGTCACTCACAGATTGGAAAGGAGTGGACTCACAGTGAATGTGCATACCTTATTACCAGGAAAAAAATATAATTTAAAAAAAAAAGAAAAAAGACACCTATTTTAGGTTTGAACTCAGAAAAAGCATAGCTTTTAGACCTGTCTTTCCCTTTTGTACAATTAAGGAAAGAAAAAAAAAAACAAAAAAGAAAGAGAAACTCAATGTAATTTAAAACTTCCTTTTGAACACCATTCATAAACATTTCTCATGATGTTGTCGTATCCAGTTTGGACTCCTAGTTTATAAGTACTGACACTCACTTTCTATTTCCATGCCTGAGCAAGGTAGGGATGAGTGACAGACATGGACAGTGCCCATTCAATGTAGGCACCAATCAGAAAATTTAGAGTTCATTTTCCTCCTTTCTCTGCCAAAACAAACAGGAATGAGATGCTTACCATGGCAAAACAGGGGGTAGTTGAATGCAACACCAGTGGCACTAGTGCCATTGTGCACAGACACTCTTTAATTCCTGTAGCTGCAGCTCCCCTTGCCACCTTGCCAGCAAGCAACAGCAAAGTGACCTGGAAGAGAAGCAAAGGATGGTTGCCTTTGCATCCATTGAATGCATGCTGCTGAGCACAGAGAAGTTCAGGGATGGCTCAGCACCACCCAAAATCCTCCTTCCTATGTCTAGGCTAGAAGGGGAGTAACATTTCCCACTCTTCCTTGCCTTTCCTTTTTCCTCCCTCCAATCCCTTTCTCCCAGAGGACAAGCACTTACCACAAGGAAGGTCACTTCAGAGATGCAGAGTTTCTCTCTGGCCCTGAATATCCCCAGCTGAAGTTAGCACACATAGATAATGCTGGGTGTGAAGAAGAGCCCTGTAGTCTAGCTTCTGTCCAAATTCCCAGTGCTATAATTAAAATAATTGCTATGTCCAATGATAGAGCTTTAATTTCACAGGAATTCAGGCAAAACCAGAGTGTGTCTTTCCTTCATGATGGCTAAGTAATGAACTCCAATCGCAAGAGATTTTTCTTTTGTCATTTTCATTACTTATTAATTTTGAGGGAAACACTTCAAATGTTTTCCACAAATATGATCAAATATGTTATGCTGTGGAATATTTCCTATCTGCTACTGAAAACAATTACATAAAATGTATAAAAATGTACTACAGCAAGTCACTTCTCTCACAGGGAAAAAAAAAAATCCGCACCAGATGAATATGCTTCCAAATAGTTTTAACTAAAGAAAATCGTTGGCACTGGAGCAAGTATTTACTCTTGAAAAACAACTATTCTTTGAGCTGCTGATGCAAAAATTAATAATACAAATTAAACTTAAAGAAAATTACAAGATATCCATGCATGACATCAATGACACCAACAGTACTTTTTCTACCAACACCTTAGGAACTTATCTCTCCTTTCTGGAGAGAAATCTATGCCCATAACTATTGCACGCATTTGGTAAACTCAGTTTAGGAACATCATACTCTATATGTTCTTTACAGTTAAAATGTACACATGTAAATCCCAGCACAATAAAAGCTGGATTTATTTTTCACAAATCATCTCTGGGACACATTCATGGCTCAATGCTTTGGATTTTCTGTGCATTGCGACACAGCGTAGCATGCATGAGCAGTGACTCCAACAACACTGCACAACATCTGCACACTGTGGACACGGCACAGACTTGCCCCAGGGATTCCTAAGACAGTTGGCAGTGAAAGTGGAGTTGAGTTTAACAAAGGTCTCATATACTGCCCAAACAAAAAGCCTTGAATCCCTCCAGACAATTCTCTTTGGAAAAGAAAGACATCAAAGGGAAAAAGTGGGTAACGCTCCTTTTATGAAACTCCCCTGTGTACCTTGGTTATCAAGGGCCGACCATTGCCCGAGCAGGAGGACTGCTTGGTTGGTTACCTGTTTCCCGGGGAGGTGCATGAGCTGTCTACAATGTGCCAATTCCAGAAAAGTAAACTCAAAACATCTGGAGCCTTTCTTTTCTTTCTTCCGAAAGAAAAATGAGTAAAATGCTTAAGAGGCCTGGGAGAGTTGCTATTCAACTAGACATAAAACATCCCCTAACCTCAGTGTGTGAATCAGCTGCTCGATAGAGCTATGTGGAAATCAGGGGACTGGAGGAGCTATCGGGTAAAAAGGATGAAAGTACATTTTTCCCTGAGGCTGTAGTTTCAGTCCAACTCCAGAGAGCCAGCACTGTTGCTGACAGACACCATCTCAGTTATTCCTGCGAAATGATGGATGGCCTCAACCCATTCCCCTAATGAAGATTTCATCAGGAAGGCCACCATTGCAATCAGTTTCTTTTTTAGGGCAGCCTTAAATGTTAGGCTAAAGAAGGAAAAAATCCCACAAATCCACCCCAAGCTCTCCCTCTGCCTCCTTGCACCACCATCATGTACAGACAGGACCCCAGAATCTCACACCATCTCTATACACTTCTGAAAAAAGAGGTGCTACATGGCAGCAAGAATTTCTTTGAGAGGTTCCTCTATTGTGTTTACTAGTGTCTCCTTTGTGGAAATGAAAGAAAAGGTAGAGAAGCAGAGAGGGAGAGAAGATGACCTTTCCTACGGGCTAAGAGACCACACATCTTTTCCCCCTCCCCAGAAAGGCAATCTTTAAAGTGTAGACTTAATTAACACTAATAAAAGGCAGTGGCAGAGAAATCAAACCATGCATGTGGAATAGTGGCAATTAAGCTTCCCAACATAATGCTGTGAAATCAGGATGCCAGCTAGTTATAACGACAAGGAATTTCTATAAAATTTTATAGCATTGTAGTGGCCAACAGGAAATATTTCACAGGATGCTTTTGCATCAGTTGCCATTGAGCACTCCACCAAATTCTCCCTCAGGTTTTCTCCAGGTTTTCTCAGTGTGTTTAAAATGAACTCAGCCATTCTTTACATCTTATTTGAGAGAGTTAGGAACAGAGAAAGGCTTATATATCCTCTTATATACAAGCTTTTGCATTATACCAATCTGTAACATCATTATAAAACAGAAAAATAAAATAAATGCCCTTTTGGGGATCTTTTTTAATGACAATGGCTACACAAATTGGAAGCGCAAATAAAGATAGACTAGTAAAATTAGAATTAGAATAGACTAATCAATTAGAATTGAGCATGTGCATCTAAACAAGAAAATAGAAATTATTCATTTCTAGTAGCCTGAAGAGATGTATTTAAGAATAACATCACTGAGAACATTTTTGTATTTGCTACAGTATACAATGTTTTTGTTCTCTGAATTGACCTAGTCTGACTTGGGGGAAAAAACAAGATTCATCTTGTTCACTGCTTTTGGCTATAAAATATGTTTTACATGTACAATACATAAGTTTACATAAACCTCTGAATATTTTAGAACAGATCTATCTCATTTGATTCACAATCCTGCAGCCATTGTTCAGTAAACTTATACTCCTTTTTTTTTCCACACAGTCAAATACGCTCGTTCTCAAATGGAAGATGACATGCAAGTAAATCAATTTCATTACAAATTAAACAATTTTAGCTGATTGCTTTCAATAAACAGAGTATGCACTGTTTCCTTCACTGTCTCCTACTGATTAACAAGTCTAACATTCAATTTAGATATTGTTTACTCTTATAAATGATCTTCCAATAAAAGCACACCTACTTTTATCCTCACTCCAATTCTGGTTACAGCATTTAGCACATGGAAAATATGACATAAGAAATACATAAGAAATAAGGTAACAGGGATACATGGATTATATTTGTATGGTCTATTAAACTAATATTTATCTAATTCACTGTCACCACCACCAGCACCAAATGGGATACTGCAGGTGAGGTCTGTCTATGAGAGTCTGGCCCATCTTCCAGCTCTGATGTGTCTTCATCTAGTCATTCCCTTTTTCCAAAGATCTTTTGAAGACTGTAGACATTCTTGAGCACCATTATAACTGTGTTCACAGCTCCCTTGTATTATTCTTGGTGCTTACAGCTGCCTCCTCCAAATCTTCTGATGCAACAGCAGACAAAACCCCCAGAATTGCTCAGAAAGGAAGTGAGGTTCCACTGTTGCCCAAGAAAATATAAAGTACAAAATCAGAGTCCTAATTTGAATGGTTACCAGCCAGATTTGTAGCATGTCTGTGGCTGGTTGGGTTCCAAAAGAATGAATGAGGCTTCAGAACATTTCTAATATTAACTGAAATGGGCAATGCAGCCCTACTTCATATAAAAAGGATATAGCATAATGAAACACAGTATTATTCTAGCTGATGAAAACAACAAGAAAACACCCCTAATTATTACCTTAAACAGTCTCTTTTATTATCCAGATATAACAAGGACAGACCAAAACATCAGCAAACTAAATACAACCAGCCATCTAAAAATTGTTTATTCTTTTAACCATATTCTTTCTATCTCAACTCCTATGGTCAGATTTAGCTTTATCTTTTGGGGAGGAAGAAGTAACTAACTGTTCACCGGTGTTATACTACTTTTTCAGTCATGGCTACAATGTTAAAAAAGCTAAGTGCTATTTAGTCATCTTCTCTGTAACAATGTTTTATAGTAGGATTTTCCCCTCTAAGATTAAAGTCAGAATCGTGAAAGTAGATATGGCACATTTTTCTGAAAAGAAAGAGAGCTGCCTTCCTTAAAGTAGAATAAAGCTCTAATCCTTCCACAAAGCTGAGTGGAAGCGGCACCAGGCTGCTCCCACTGTCTTCTAAGAAGCCACAGAAACTTCCTCCATTCAAAGCATAAACAATGTCACTTTTCATGTACTTCCAAAAAAAAAAAAAAGTTACTGCCCTAAATTTGCCTTGGTCATCCCACCAGCAATAATATTAGAATTTAAAAGTCTGAAGTCATTCAGGGATAAAAACAAATCTTAGAACACTGAGATGTTGGATGTTTCTCTTCTCAGATTACTGAAATAAAATTCCTCTTCTCGCTACCAAAAGGCTTATTATTATACTGTTTAGAGAATCTCCTAGAATACTTTCACTGTGCTTAAGCCTCTTCCTTAAGCATCTGCTAAGGGGCTCTCTGATGAGTTACTGCATTTGGCCACGTTCAGCACAACTGCTCTTACCTTCTATTGGGCAATAGTCAGGGTCTTGCTGCAAGACTTAAAACTTCCATCCTTTTTTAAAGTGAAAATAAGATCACAACAGAGAGAGTACCCTCTCTTTTTCAGGTCACCAAAGTGATATCTACATTATGCTCTTCAGAAGTTTCAAAAATGAAAAGCAAATCCCAGGAAAGATGAACTAGAGGAATACATAGGTCAAAATGTCCAAAATTAATTTTGTATACAAGCTGGTATGCTCAATACTTTATTTTTGTACTTTTATTTTCCCTTACATATAGATGCAACTTCAGAGGTAGCTGTCATATTCAATAGTCAGACATACAGAGAGACATGTACAGACACAATATTCCCTTCACTGTTAGCTGGTATTACACTCTAAAGTATACTCATATAAATTAAACTTGTTTAAATAATTCTGGCTGATGTTCTTTTCCTGTTTATATTAATATGAATTTTTACCCAAATGCTATTTTATTCTTATCAAATAAGAAACTGGGAACAGCTCTCTTTACTAGCCCCATAATATTCTAAACACAATGCAACTAAACTCTAATATAAGAAAAGGCACAAATAGTAAAAAATGACAAACTGGCATTGGTTTGTAGCTCACTTGGGTACCGTGAAGAGCAAGTCCAACCTCAGCAAGCAGCACTTAGTTTCAGCACAGTGCAAAGCTATCTCATGTTGGGACTTAGGGTAGAAACTGAAGCTTCTATTCAACCCAATAGGCCATGTTAGAAATTTATCCTGCCTGGTCTTCATTAAACTTTTAAAGCATGATTTCAAGAGGGCAGTGCATAACACCCGCTAATAACACAGTTTAAACACCAGTCAGCACAATAGAAGAGGTAGAGAAATGTGACAGAAGTATTAAAGCTAAGTCAGCCCTGAAATGTTTGGAGTTGTTTAAACATCTACCCAAATCTCTTTGGTCTTGCAATCAAGATGAGAAGCCTTGTGTGAACATCGAAATGTTTTTCTCCAATACCTGTTTGCAGCCAGGCTTCAAATACCAAGAAAAAAGACCAAGAATATCAAGAAAAAAACCAAAACAAACCTGCCAAAAACATTGTTTGAATAAAAAGAACCATGTTTTTTCCTTTTCACCTCTCACTGGCTGAAATATCTCTGTCACTCAACAGAATACTTAATTCCAATGATGTTTCACTTCAAAGACTTCCTCCATTATCTTAAAAAGGAAATACAAAGCAAGTATTCTCCCAGGCAGAGTAAAGAGTAATCTAACTTGCTGCAGAATTTTAGAGTGTGGGTTGCAAGAGACAGCATTCAGCCAACACCAGAACCAGCCCCAAATAAACCGAAAACAAAATCAATTAAAAAAAAGGCACAAATTAGAAATCTAGTGATAAGGAAAATCAGTTTTGAAAGCAAAGACACTTTTCTCCTGACTGTTTTCAGCATTAGGACAATTTTCTCTTAAAAACACTGTATCTGTTATTTGTCTCTCAGAATTTTCTCCAGCTAGATTACTAGCTTACAGCATTATGATCAGAAAGTTAGGTGATACTAAGGGGGTTTTGTTTCAGAGAGTGACTAGTCAAGCTTTCAAGTTTTGCAGGAAAGAGCGTGCTTGCCTTCAATGTTTTTAATCTTGGGAGAGTTTCCCTCTTTGAGGCTGAGATCTAGAAAAATTCCAGTGCTGTTGACTTCACAGAATTTATTTCATTTCATACCTCAGTATTAATAAAAATTCAATCTGAAAATGGGCTTATTGAACTTATCTTGAGCTATATTAATGGATGGGAGAGTAATGTCCAACACATAAATAAATGGAGAGTGCATTTGTAAGGATCCAAAAGACTCATCCAAAACAAGATTGTTTCAGTAAGTGTTTTTCTATCTTTCTTGCTTAAGTACTACAGGCAATAAAATTATTTCCACAATGTTCACAATGTTTCTTCATAAAGTTAAGTGTTCAAGTGAATCAGTACTTGTAAACAAGCTCTACTGAGGATTCATGCTGCCAATTTAAGATAAACTATTTTGTATATTCAACTCCATTTCTCTGTTAAAATTTCCCTAATGAAATGTAGTAAAACTCACAACCATCAGATCAACACACACCAGCAAAATTAAACCCCTGAGAATATTCACTGCTTTATTTTTATTAGTACTGCATTAAATATTCAAAATGTATGGGTCATAAAATTATGCTTAGGGCAACATTTTCTCATAAGTTCATTTGTGCATGTTTTTAAATAGATGTAAAAACTAAATAATTTCAATCTCAACCTTAACATTGAGACAAACAGCAGAAGTAGTGTTCAGGGCAGATCTTACTAACCCTCTCCTCAAATTGTTAATTTTAGGGTATTTTAGGGCTAAAGAATGCCCCAGGCAGCAAAAGGAATGTATTTAAATGCCTGAAGCAGTTTATATAATGCTTCAAATTTCTAGAGCAGCCTCCACATTCCCTTCCTTAAAAACACAGGATAAAATTACTTGGAATTTCCTTATATTCCTTATATTATTACTGAATATAGGACAAACAATAACACTGTCAAGAGTCAGACAAGGTGACCTGTGATTATTTTTCATGGAAAAATCAAAGGACAATATAATATCTGACCAGTTAGTTAGAAAAATGGGTTTCCAAGTAGTTTACACACATATCCCTCACTGTACAATTTATCAGGTCATTACCCTGTCCACAACATCCAAGAGGAAATTTAATGTCTCTACTTTCTTGTAGGAGAAGCTGCGTAACGCTGTGCCACATGCCAACCGGCTCTCAGCATACCCAAAGAGAGTAAAGAACTATTGTCAGCACCCAGACTTCATGCTGACCCTCTGAATCTCAGGGGGGGTATCAATCATCAGCACTGCAGCCCTCTGCACTGAGTAAGTGACGGAAAGCCCCAATGTGATTTGAAGGGGAAGATTTTTTTTTATTTCTATTTTTTCCCCCTCTCAAGTGAGCCAAGACAGCCTGTGATATGATGAGGATAGCTTCAGGAGATAAAGGATGCATTATCTGCAGTCACCAGAAGAAGGGTGTCCTTGTGTTCACCCCAAGTATCAAAAGATGCTAGACCCGTGCTGAGTCACAGAGAACAGCCTCGGAGCTCCTCAGGAGTTTTTTGCCAGGTCTGAATGTAAAAGAAGAGGCAGGGAGAGGCAGCAAGTTGTTCAGAGAGCCTGGTAGGCTCTTGGAGAGGCAAAGCTGCTGTTAGTGGGGTTGATGGGGGCCATGACACCTCATATTTATCCACAAGAGCTTTGAAGCATCAGGGAAGATATTCAGTGCAATCTATGGAGCTCCACAAAGTGCAGTGAATTGAGCTGCAGTCTCAGCAACTTTTGAGGTAGTGTGAGCTAGAAGGTAGATAAGCCAGTACTGAAGCTTTCTGGTCAGGTTGGAACATCATGAAAAAGGAGCACTATATTGCTGCAGGACTGTGGTGTGCCATCATAAGAAGATGCAGAAGCTGCACGAAAGGCCTCTGTGCACAGCCACAGAAGCTTCCACAAAACAGAAAGACCTGATTGCTAGTGACTTCTGGGTACAGACATGGTAACTACCCAGTACCGTGAGGGATTCCCCATGTGAAGAAGTCAGTTGTGAATACCTAATCATCTCTGGAGTTTGTAAAAAATGTTGCCATGGTGAAAACTGTCTGGAGACTTCCTAGAACAGAAGACTGCCCAGCTGGAGCCTTTCTCAGGGTTGAGACAGACATGTATCACCCACACAGAATACCAGTCGACAGCCCAACTGGCAAAATGGTCAAGGAATCCTGGGAAGGAACAACAGGTCAGGGGCTTGGATCCAGCAGCTATCACCAGAAGTTTGGAGCAAACCCCAGACCACTGCTTTGATACTGAGTCAGAGTTTGGCTCTCCCTCACAAGTCCTAAATGTAATTTCACAGAAAAAGTATTCTTGAGGAGAATTTGAAAGTGTGTACCTGATTATGTGATTATCTGATCTGGTGTCCCTGCTCAGGGCAGGGGGGTTAGAACTAGACAATCTTTAAGGTCCCTTCCAACCCAAACCATTCTATAATAATTTCTATAAGACCTACGAAGAAGATTGTTTTTCTAAGGAGAAGGAATGAAACCCAATGTACTTTAAGAGAGACAAATGGAACCAAATCACACAGCTTACATAGCTTCTCTTTGGTTTCTTTTTTCGGTTCAGACATCCCATGCCAGAAAATGATGGTAAGAATCTAAACTGGCCAGACAAAACCTGCTTGATCTGACTACACAGTGAGGGTAAGAAGAAATTTTTGGCTAAGACTTCATGAAAATTTTGTGGGGAATCCAGTGATTAGCAGAGCAGACAGCAAGAAGGACCAACACCAGGGAGGTGCAGAATATGATAACATTTCTCTAGAAAGCTCTCAATGTTCAAAGGTGACAGGACACAAACCCACAAGTAAGCACGTACAGAGACCACCCCAGAAACACTGGGTGATGTTACAGCTGGTTGAAAACCATTTTTAACAAAATAAGCCTTTTCAAAGACAGAGGGGAATATAACAACCAACAAATCATCTAAACACTTTTCATATCAGATTCTCAATAGAATATTATTTAAATATTAAGACTTTTAATTGATGATATTGTTGTTATAAAATATTATATTAGCAATAATACTTCCTGAAACCTCCTCCATCCATTATACCGCTTTTTATTCTAATTTCAGGCAGCCTTTCTAACATGAAATGCCAACATTGATGGTACACATCAATGGCCTCAAGGGTATAATTAACACTTGTTATTTACATTTATTTTTTAAAATAATTAACTAGGAGCATGTCTAATGAATGGTAATGGGACTTAAATTGAGACACAATATGCCAACTACCTTGCCATTTAGAAGCGAACACCCATGCAGCTTGGGTCTGATCAGGAGGAACAGGCTGAAACGAGAACCTTGCAGATAACACTACTGAAGAGATTCACCTGTCTCTGCCACTGTAAAGTCAATGGCACAACATGCATTGGCTGTTGATCATTAACTTTGAAGAACCTGATGTTCACATACATTGAATATTAAGGCACCAGTTTGTTTTTTGTAGGCTTCAAAGAATAAACAGAGGCTTACCTGTATGTTAAGCTAAACCTGCTGTGGTCCTTTGTTACTACGTTCTCTCTGCTTTCCACTTCTCAAAGATGTCCTCAGTTGACACAGTTTATAGGACATGGCATAAGCAGCTACTCATGCCAGAATAAGCTTCTGACTTAGAAATAAGCTATGCATAAAGAAAATCCTCACACAGTGATGTACTTTCAAAATGCATGACCTCATTCTTCCCCAGTCAGGCTCTCAAAGGGAAACAGACCCAAACAAAACATTTTGTGGAGCAAAACATGAAACTAGTGTCTGCCGGTGTCACTTCCAAGAATGAAAGGCACATCGCAAATGTGTGATCGATGTAACAGTGTTTCTGTCCACTTAGTAGAGGAATACATCCATTTTCCTAGCATCCTGAAAGATTTTGCCATCACAGTACACTTGGCGTAAAAGCAAAGAATTAATTTATAAATGTATATTCATTCAAACCTGATCACTGGAGGGGGGTGCTGATACTAATCGTGTCCATGACTTCAAATAAAAAATATGCAATTTGTGATGCTTCACTAACAGACTCATATTATCAGTTCAACTCTTACAGGTTTAGACAAACTCCTTAGTTTGGCCTCAAATGTATTTTCATAAATGATGAGCAGCTGTTGTGTGTGATACATATATTTCATAGAATGTCCTAAATACCTTAATAAGAAGAAAATCAGAAGCTCCTTGTGTCAAGAGCAAAACATCTACCGCTTATCAAATTATCATATGAATGAAGCTCCAGGTTGTAAATACAGTAAGAGAAGGAAGCAGAAGGTATGTTTCAATCACAGCAGCCGTAAGCAGAAGAGTAGTTACCTGTGTATATCACTAATTATCTTCCTCTGCCTGCCACCTTTACCTTCTTTCCCTAGGTCTGCCCGTTTTTAGGCTATTTTAAATTTCCTTTCAAATTCGTGCTTGTTCTCCCTCCTCCCAGGCCATTTTTTGTCTTCTTGTTATGGCTTGTACTGCTAATATTTGATGCAACCTACTAAATTTAGGCAAGTCTTGTACATTTTGATTCTCATGAGGTGGTAATAAAGGCTGCGATACCTAACAAAGCTGAGTTGACATCAGCACAACTACTTTATCTAACTCTATGACAACAAATTAAGGAAATAAAGGGATACATCTTTCTACATATATATTATGCTATGTAGAAAGCAGTAGAAAGCACTCCAAGTAATGGGACAGAAAACCATAAGTTCCTTAATACAGGTAAAGCAAAACCACAGCTTATACAATTATCACTTCAGACTATAGCAAATCTACTCTTCTGGACTGAGTGTATATTCATATTTCTATGAACATAAATGTGCACATATGTGCATCAGCTCAAAGTAAGAAAAGAAGAGAAACAATGGTCCTATTTCAATCCTAAATATTTGAAGTTGAAAATCAGTCAAATATTTTTGAATAATTGTATAAGCAAGGGCAGTTGCTCTAACTAAGGAATGATTGCTTTGACTGTCACATGTGATATGCAAAAAAAAGGATGTGAATCAAAATACGTATATACAGCCTGGTGCACTTCTATACTCAAAGTAGGAAAACAGCAACCATAATGCATATGCTAAATGAAACTAGAAGGTGGCATTCTAGACAGAAAATGTACTGTACCTATAATATCTGTCAGTGTGAATAATTTCTTGGCTGCTGGCTAGAATATATTCTGCAGTTCATTTTGTTTTATCACATTATTCACACTTTTTTCTGGAACAAGCAGTTCTCTTCTTATAAGACTACACTCTAGTGGAACAAATGAGCTCAAGCGTATGATTGATTCTCTAACATATTTGAGATGCTATAGCTTTATTCCTTTTTTTTTTTTCCCTTTAAATGGCTTTATTCATTTACTACCTCCAGCATGACTCCAGAGTGTCCGCTGCTGAGAAACTGCACTGTGAAAGGTTGCCTCTGTGCTCAAGGAGGTGGCAGTGGGGTTTTTTTAAATAGTAAATTCCATGATAAGGAGGAGGAGAAGTGCCCAATACAGACAGACTGTCTCTGCTCACCAGTTCATAAAGTGCACTCCCAGAAATATTTTCTAAAAGCTTATCAGTCCAAACATTCCTCTTCATCTCTGTTTCCCTGATGAAATGCTGTGTGAGCCTATTTGGATCAAGGCAGCAACTCCCTTTTTTATTTCCTGCTGGGGAACTGGCAGGGATGAGAAGCCAGCAGCGTCCTGACCGGGGCCTCTTGACAAGCTAAAACCACACTATGGATGAGAAGGTTTCACACAACACTGTTCTGCTTTAGTGTCACTGGAAAATAACCCTTTAAAAAAAAATAAAATATTTACCCCTTCAATAACCAACAAAAATAAAGGTATTTGAGGGATATATAATTCACACAGAAGCGAACACATCTGCTTCTTGCATGACCCTCAATACTAAGAGAAGAATGACCAGAATTACCATTGATTCCTGTTTCTCTGGACTTGCTTTCCCCACCACCCCGCCCCAGGAAATTCTGTCTAGGGAGAAAAATATAAAGGCCATTTGTCCTCGATGTCTCAAACCAACAACACATGGGCTGAATGGCTCATACACAGATATTTCTGCTCAGGAAGTCCTGTGAAAAAGTAATATATTCAGTCTTTTCAAAACCAGGCCTTCAGAATAATCCTGGAATGAATTCCTAACTGAATTCTTGAAACATCCTAGTAAAGCATAGATTTCCAAAAGGCCACCAGGAATAAAAAAAGAATTGTTATATCATCTCCTAGTTTGACAACTCAAACAAGCAGTAGAAAGATGAAAAGCAAATGTGGAGGTTCTTAAGGTTTAGGTACAATCTTGGGCTTCATCAACTGGAGACATACAGCCTGGAAACATATCAACATACAAACAATTCTGCAACATGAATGTTGAGATCTGTGGAAGTGAAATATAATGGCAAATAAAAATGATTTTAGAATAAATTGTGGAATAAACATTGCACACGTGGAATGATAACATTCACTGATACATCATAGTATAACATTTTCTTATTTGTTCAAAATAATTTATTTGTTCTTTTAAATGCAAATGTTCTTTTAAATTTGTTTTTTTTATAAACCACAGTTTATAAAAATGTTAGTCTCTAAAAGGGAGACAGAAAGTAAAAACATGCATGAATTTACTCAAATTTAATGTAACAAAATGACCTTTTAAAGTACCACTTAAAAAACAGAAAAGCAGCTGCATAATTTACACCGCCACAATCTTTAAAAGGCTCATAAGGCTGGACAAGGAACAGAATTCAAGTATTTGGAACTCAACCACTCAAGGATTTTGGACTCCTTTCTTTTCCAAAGTCTTAACTTTGTTTATCAGCAAGTCTTCTGTTGTGCAAATAAAATTAGAACCACATAACTGTGCAAGTAAGAGATGCTTTAAATTAAAAGCACTCTCTGAAGAGAACAACTGCATAAAAGCAACAAGCAAACCAGAAATGACTAGGAGCAGAAGCAAGTTAAGCAAGCTCATGAGCTTGAGGATCCACAGAGGAGAAAGTTTTCAGTCTCCAAAACTTCTACCCCCCTACTTTTCCAACCGGCAGGACACGAAACATGAAGGGAGCAGAACTTCCCAGGGACTGCAGGGGCAGAGGAAGCTACAGATGGCTTTTGCTTCTGCTCACAGAAAGACTCCTTCCTTTCAGAAAATATCGTTTCAGACACTAATCCACTTGTGGGGAGAGACTGAGCCTGCCTCTCTGCTATAAAGATAATACATATTGCTACAGAGCAAAAAAAAACCAGAAGAAATAGTAAACATCACCTTTGTCTGTCTGAAAGACAGAAGGGCAAGAATCACTGACTTCACACCATTTCATTTAAACTTGACTTCTAAACAAGCACCATATCCTCTCCCTGCAGTAAGGGAACAGTCTGGCAGCACTGCACCCTGCCCCCAGTGTTACACACTTATCTGCCATTTTGTGCTATCACAGTTATGATTCAGCTCAGGTTTGTACTAAATGTGACTCTCCTTTCTTTCCTCCCATTTTTGAAATCACAACTCTTATTTTTGGCTTAGGGGAGAACCTGTAGCTTTTCTGGGCTAGCTAGGAGCCGTCCACAATTTGGCAATTTGTGGTTTGCGTGTTTTCTTAATTTTGCTTTTTTTGACAGCCTTGTCAGCAGTTTCAGAAGAAACGGAGTTCGCAGCTCCTGAACTACCCAGGGTAGCCTTTCACCCCTCCTTGAGGGCCACCCTGACTGCTGCTGTAGGCTCCTCAGAGCAGCTTGTTGCTGCAGCATCTTTCCTCTCTGCCTGTAAAAGAGGCTGAGCATTTGTCACTCTGCTGAGTGTTTAATTCAACTACACCTAATCAGAAAGAAACTTGGTCCTCATCTCAGCCTCATCCTCACAAGTAGGGACTTCTCATTTCTCCTCCTATCCCTTCAGTGCTGTAAAAAAAAAATAGAGTACCATTCTGGGTCTGTGACACACTACTTGGAAGTTATCATTGCTCCAGGTATTCATGGCTCAAAGTATTGTTCTGTCAATTGCATTGTAAGGCTCTTTGTGGGGGAATGATGGATGAAATGGGATACATATTACTTAATGATTAGACTTCGGCAAAACATGTTCAAACAGATATGCCAGGCTTGATGATACCTTATTATCATCAATGAAACAGAGAAAGCATAATGGTGCCATGTATGTATTTCTCGGCAGTAAATGCAAGAGGAATATTTCTGTTTCAATCCCCAACACTTCTTTAGTCTCAGTTATTTCAGTTCAGCTAAAGATGACATGCTCAAATGAGGGGCATTTATTACTAAGTGGCATTAAGAAGGGGGATATTTAACCTACCATTGAAATGCTTACAGCAATGCCTGGAGAAATCATCTAATGTGTGCTGGCAGTAATTTATGACATTGGAAAAAATGCTATCATCTTTTTTTTTTTTTTTTTTTCCCACTGTCTGTGGTCTGGCTTTGCAAACTGCAAGCCCCGAGGAGCAAGTTTGATATAATATGGCTAATGAGAATAAGTGAGCACACTGCAATATTCTTAAAGGGTTACACTGCTGAGTCTTTGACTCTTTATACTTTTTAATTTCCTTATACAAACAGTGCAGTGAAAAAGGCAAAATCCATTTGGCTGGTCTGTGCTACAAATTAAATCCTTGATTAAATTTTGGCAATTACTTCTCCGGGTCTTTTTCATTTAAACATTTTTAATTCATTTGAATAAGCTTCTTAATCATGATTCTGGCAATCTATTGTATAGCAAGACAAACTCTAATAAATACTATAATGCAACAAGAGACAAACAGAAAGATGGATGCATGCTGAAAAGGAAGGGTTCTGTCTTTCAGTGTTTGTTATTTCGGTAAGCGTTGCCTATATTCATCTTTCATGAAAGTTGTATTCCAGTCTTCTGTGATGTTGAAATTTATCTCAATATGTGTTGACATTTCCCTTTGTGATGTCAAAAGCTAATAAAGACTCCAGGTAGGGTTTCAAACCCTCTTAATAAGAGGGTAGAAGAAAGATTAAATCATCCTATATGCACAAATCAATACTACAGTCAGCCAAAGGGTACAAATTAAGAGTGAAATGTGAAGGAATGCCACTCTTCTAGCCAGGAAAGATGCTAGATGGACATTTTCAGTGAAGGTGCTTGAATTTAGCTACTCAGCCCTTACTGTACAGCATTGTATTACCTATAGAAAAAGAATCCCATAACTTGAGGTATTCTCTGGAGGGTTTAATTGTGGGTTTTTTTCCCATCTGTGAAGGTAGAAATGAAATAGGAGACAGTAAAGTACCTCCTTAGTCAGACAGGAAGGTCCAGAGCCCTTTGAGCACAGTACCATTTTCTGTGCAAAAAAAAAAAAAAGAAATGGAGAAAAGCAGTGCCAACTAGACAAGCAGAAAGAGGCAAGAGAGAGAGAATAGAAATTAAGAAAAAACCTTCAGGACAAACAAAACTGAGTGGAACTAATTAAATTTTAACCATTTATTGTTAATTATTGTGTTACTGGTTTACTGTTGGTATAAAATGTAGAAAATAGTGATAAATATAGAGGCTAAAAAATTCATACAGTTTATCAGAAGGTCTAGAAAAGAAAGAGTTAAAGACTTATTGCAAGGTCAGCTCTCTGTCAGGAAATATGCTAATATATAACCTGCAGCATCTCTACACCTGTAACCTCTGGAAATGCTTAATATCACCAAAAGAGAAAAGACAACCTCTGTAATCCCAATAGGATAAATAAAGGGAATGCAGATGCCCTGTTTTTACCCCCTTCCCTTTAAGACAGAAAACACCTGTAGATGGATTTGTTTCTTTTTTCCCCACTGCATTCCAGATTTCTTGCTTTATGTAGTTTGGAAAGGAGAAGAATTTATAACCATGCATTTATTTAGGGGCACTTAAGTGCAATTTCACCCACACCTTACCTTGTGAGTTCAGTATGAGTTAAAGGCACAAAGCAGTCAGATAAATAAAACACTGGGAAAAAAAATCCATGGATTATATTAAGACCTAAAAGAGGGGAGATGCTAACTCCTGGCAAGCTGTAGTAATGTTGTATCTGCCTCTCCTTATCTCCACAAACAAGAAGACTGAGTCTTGGGGATGTAAGTTGAAAGGTGAAGGTTCTGAATACTGCTTAGTGAGTGTGCAGGGGATATAAAGAGTGGGTAAACTCAACTGTTTGGTATAAAGCAGCAGCAGATAATGATATATTACCCAAACAAGAACTCTCTCATTACCATATACCCGCATTTTAAGTTCCATTTCACCAATACATAGAGCCATTTTAAACTCCAAATGTTGGGCTACACAATTTAGTCTGCAAGTTAATAAAATTGTGGTGTTTTTTTAAAAAGCCTATTCTTATGTCAGAATTTCATTCTCTAGAGTGTTCTTATCAAACTCGTGTTGTGATCCTGAATGAAAAGCTAGTGCCTGAATAATAGCACAATGAAGAGGGGGAAAAAATCCCAAACGAAGCATAAGAGAGAAAAATCCTTACCAAGATAAAAACCTTCAGTATATCAAAACAAATCATATCAGAGCACAGGTGACAAGCACTCTAGATTCACCACCAGCAAAGAAGAATAAGTACTGTAATCTATTTATACAAATATAGGAATAGAAAAGGAACAATGAAGAAGAACCCACAAGGAAATTACAAGCTCTAGGCTTCTAAGTTTGCAGATTATTTCCGTTTCCCCCATGCATGTTGGCACAGAGAGGCTTCAACAGACAACTTTAACCCTGAGTTCTCTTCTTGCATAAATGAGGGACTATGATACTGGATTCAATATAATCTGAAAATTAAGTTTGGCACGAGGAAATATAAAACGTTGTGTATAAATGCTGATATGCCAAATGTTGGGCCTCATATGTAAGTTTAGATGACTTACTAGAGTAAGACGTAGGAATCAAAGATAATAGCTTGAGGATCAGTATTCCATTGCAAATAGATTTCCTTTCTATAGAATCACTTTAATTTAATAAAGATTGGTAGAAGATGCAAAGACTTTCTCACCATGATTAGAAACTACGTCTTGATGCACGGGGTTGTCACTAAAAGAAGGATGGCAGTGTAAAGGGAGACATGCCTTCTACAGGTAACCAGATTATCCCAACAATGGCAACAACTCAAATTCTGCTTGCAGCTGGGCTCTTCACAGGTGCCTATCACTTGCTGCTAAAACACTTCTATTTTCTACATAATCTGAACCATACCTCGGTTTCGGTGTGAAGGAAAAGATCCTTTCTTTAGAAAGCAAGGGAAAATACAACTACTCTCTGGTTAACTGGTGTATCAATAAATTTTTAATATCAATTATTAGGTATTACAAGCTTGGCACCAGGAGGGATGTATGACTTCTATAACCAAATGTTGGAGAAAGATGACACTATGTTCAGACAATTCCTTCTCTCAACTAGCTATCACCTGGCAAGCTTTTTTGTAGCTCTTTTGTTGTTGTTGTTGTTGTTGTTGTTGTTGTTGTTATTTTAAAATAAAATCTTCCTATGAGCTTCAACTCCAGCACATCACAGCCTGCCAAACTCATCTGCTTATAGCCTTAGGCTGAAACATCTTTTAAAACTCAGTTGCTGCAAAACCTGAGAAGGACAAATCCTGTGTCTATGTTTACCCACTCTTTCCCTATCTTACCCTGCCCAGCTGGCACCTCCTGCCCAGCCTGGGGGGCACCTTCAGGATCTGGGGGCTACCAGAGAGACACCCTTTGTTAATACATGTTGGGGCCAGGCTGTAGTCTGGTGCTTGTCAGGACATTACCTTGCAAGCCAGCATGTTACTCTTCCCTGTTCAGTCCCTAAAGGAATCGTGTTTGACAAAAGTGAAGTGCTGCTGTGTATTTAGAGATGTGAATGTATTGCATTATTTAATGAATTGTGTCATTTTAACATAATTATTACTAAAAGTCTGAACATAAGCCTATTTTTATTTATGCTTAGAATTTTTACCCACTAAGAATTTTCAGCTCTATTTGCAGCCAAAAGTGCTTTCTTTCCTTTCCAGATAGTGACAGAACTGTAGCTGTACTGCTTGCACTTGAGGCAACTCCCCTGCGTGGCACTAGTATTGCTATCTGGTGTACAGTTCTTCTGGCTTTTAACAAATAACATCCCCACAAGGATTCCCGTTCCTCCTCCTTTTTTGGTGAAACTCTATTATTACCCCACTGCCTCCACCGACATATTCTCTCTTACTTAATACCATGGCAGTAACATCTATGCCAAAAAGTCTTGTGCATGAATTATTCCTTCATGTGCTAAGAGAGTACCTCACAGGGAGGAAAGGATGAATTTCAACAAGTCACCTGCAGCGCGAGAGGCACCACAGCAGACCAGCAGCTCTCACTGTCAAGCCCTTGGCAGAGCTCGGCTCCCACTACATACAAGGACACAACAATGCAGTTTGGATCCCAGCATTCACCTTCCCTTCTGAACAGCACTGCTAATAAACTCACGGGGTTTTTCGGGAAAAAAGGGAATAAAAAGAGAACACAAGTTGTGATGCTTTGCTTCCTTATTACTGGAACCCAGAGCATGACTCGACTGCCTACTTGCCACTTGAAATTACAGCAAGGTAAATGGCTTTTAGAAGCAGCTCTCTACCTCTAGCAGGGGACAAATAGAACATGACGAGTCGCAAGGCTCTGGTGACCACATGCATTTGCAGGCATCTCATTTTATGCACTTATGCAATAACCTTATTTTTGAAAGTCATCTGGAATCTTTCTCTGGGGCTGAGACCCTGGGATTGACACATGTTCTTTTTGGAAGGTGTTTTTGGTTTCCCAACTGTTCTTCTGCATTGCTCTAGGGCTTACAGGCGCTCAAGCACTGGACACAGTCTCATCTCTCATTCACGTACCTTTATATTGCTACATTACTGGGTGGATACAGAATTACTCATCACCATGGGTCACTGGAATAGTCACTTATTACTTCATTTGCAGTAGATGTTCCTGTGGATGCAGGCCAAGTGAATGCTAAATATGTTTTTCACTTGCAGCATTAGACAGAAGATGCTCTTTTTTTTTCTAAAGTATCTGTTGCGATCAGAAGGAAACTATATCTCTGCATCTTTCCATATATGCCACACACCTCTAACATCTGAAAACTATCAGTTAAAGACAGGAATACTGCTAGTCCACCTTATAAAATGCTTAAAGGGAAAAAATGTGTACACCAAACTATCCCATACTTTTTTTCTTTAAAATACCAAATAGGTATTTGAAATAGTCAGATTGAATAACCTGCTAGCATTTAAAAAAACAATTAAATCTTAAACAGCATAGAGAAGGTGACTATAAAAGGGTAATGCCCTTTTTCTCTGTGAAGAAGTAGAGAGCTTCACATGAAACTGCCAGGCAACAATTACACAGGATTTAATTAAACTGTGGAACTCATTGCCATGTGACATATTAGGTACATGCATTCACAAGGTGACAAATATGAAAAAAGATCCAATCTGTGTGGAGCATTCCAATTCTGGGATGTCTGTATTTGCATACCATACCCTTACATGACTCAGAAGAAAGACACAAACACATCAAAAGCCTCTCGCATCAGTGCACCCAGGCATGATGCTGTTTAATCCGTCCCTTATTACTAGTTTTCATTTGCAAATTGAAAGGGGGAGCCGTGGGCAGGAGGGATGCAGCTTCTTCCTCCCAAAGAGGTGTTTAAAATCCAACCTCCTTCCTGAGCAGCCGTGAGTGCAGAAGGCAGCAGAAAAATCCTGACAGGCACTCTAATGAAAACGCAGTCTGTTGTAGTCCCTGTGATACACAAAAATTCAAAGAAATAGAAGCAGTAGCCAGTGGGGCTTCACAAGGGACTACTCTAAGGGTTTAAGAAAAGCTGGTATACTGTAAATAGAGAGGATCCTCACAAGGCTACAGAGAATCATTTAAGAATTGCAGGGAAAGTAAGAGGAACAGAAAAGCAAGGGGAGTTCATGCTAGCCAAATGGATTAAGGGGGGTAAGAAAGGGTTTTACAAATACTTTATGTCAGGCAGAAACAAGATGGAAGAGGTTCACTAATAAATGAAGGCTGAGACAAAGAAAAGACAGTGACTCTAAAATGAATAAATCAGCTTTTAACAAGGGACATAAATAAGAGAAAACTGGATAATAAATGGAAAAAGGAGAGATAGGGCAGGTAGATGAAAACCTGACTGACGTGTGCCAGCGAGGGTGTGGAGGTGCAGGAAACACAGGGTAGCAGAGGAGCCCCTGCATCAGGTGCCCAGTGGGCACTGTGCCCACCTGCGCGGGGCAGAGGGCATGGCATGGCCCACCAAGGGCTCCACACTGGCTTTATTAGGCACAGAATGTGCCTGTGGCTCTGCCACATCCTTCTGCCAGACAGTGAGAAGGGCATGCAACTCCTCCTCATCTACCTCAGAGCCCAAGGAAAGGACAGGGAGCTCCTCCCAGGATCTTGCAGAAATAATTGACTGCATGTGATTCAAGAGAATGTCTGTAAATTTGACTCAGAATCCCAGCCAATATGCTGTGGATTTAGTGAGGATTCCCTGCCTGTAATTTCAACGTACATACATTCACTTCACATACATCGTATCTCTGTGTAGACACTCTGGTCCTTACATGCTGGTCCCAATGTCCTGGTTTACAGATCAGACCTGCTGTGATACCTCTTATGGCAATTGCATCAAGAGATTCCAATTTAACCTGCCAATCAAGCTCAGGCTTTTTTCTCCAAGGAAGTACAAAAACCCCAAAGAGCAGAAAAAGTGTAGAAAATCTCCTCTAGTAGACTTGGCCCACCAGTCACCACTGGTAGACGCCTATGGAGGTGGGTGACATATAAAGGCTACCAGCTTATGCAGTAGATGATACCTAATCTCATTGCAGAACACCTATAGTACAGATAGCAACAGAAAAAAAAATCACCATATGTTTTAAACTGTCCTTCAAGCTTAGCCTTGAAAAATTTCTTTGGAAAGGATCAGACTTATCCTGACTTCTTATTTTTGGACTCTGCTTGTCAACAGGAACGCTACAAATGCATTGGAAATGTATGGGCCACTTAGTTGCTGTGTGCCCTTTACCATCTCTAAAACAAGGCTAAAATGGTAGCAAAAGAGTAAGATGTCAGTTCTCAAGAACCACATAGCAATTTCTGAGAAACCTTGGGAATCTTTCCTTCAGAGGTTAAGATATTAAATCATTTAAATACATTTATGGAGTTTTCATGATCTCACAAATTGAACTAAATATTTGTTAAATGTAAACTATGTATGGCTGGACTCTCCAGCTTGGCTTTATTAATTTTTTCCTGGGGAGATTTTGAAGCTCCTGAGTGTAGCCCAGATCCAAGCAGGAAAACAAGCCTGCAGTTCTTAGCCCTCTTGCCCTCCTACAGACACTGTGTCTGTAAGACAGTTTGAACTGTATCTGGATAAAGCAACGCTCCATGGAGACTAGCTCCCATTGAACACACAGCTGATAACCCAAAGTCACCAGAAGTCTGCAAACCCAAGCAGTAAGCTCCACCTTTGCCTGCAGGGGTGGTGGGGCAATGCCTGCAGCCCTCAACCTCTCTCACGTGGCCTCTTCCATCCCTGTGTGAGACCACTGCCCGCTTCTCCTGCCATAAAAAGGGTCCTTTAATAGTTTAATCATATTCTGTATGCAGGTGAGGAGGGCTGCCAAGCTCTGTGGGGAGGCACAGCTCACCCGTGCTCTCAGCCCATACATTCCCTGGGATGCCAAGCCCACCTCCTCCACTGCTGCATTTACTGCTGAGTTTCTCCTGATGGTCTTCTTCAGGTCCATGCTAGCAGAGTAAAACAATTTACTCTGGCAAATGGAGGTGCACAAAAAAAATGTACCAAACAATAGATATTTCACTTCTTCTCTGTCAATTCTACTTTCAAATGCATCCAGGCTTTTTAAAATGCTGATCAGAGATGATTAACTCTGAGTACTTCCTTTTATTTTGTCCAGCTTTCTCTTGGTTTTCTTTATCACACCCCAGACAAACCCACTCAATTTGTAAAAGACTTTTACTCAGTTTAATAAATTAAAAAAGGTAAAAATGAATGGCCTCCTAAAACAATTTGTACCAAATGGAAAGTAGTCATAATTGAGCTATCATGTTGTTGGAAAATAAGCAAACCCAGCCATTTACACTGAATCTCTCTCCATATATCAGTCTCTCGACAAAAGCATCTCAAACTGCTTCTCCTGTTTCAGATAAAGCATAAATTAAATTCATTTTAAATGAGGATGAATATTTAAGCTTGGGATAGATTAAAACCTTGAAATCTGATTTCAAGTACAAACAAGACTGTTCTAAGTAATATCACAGTATACATGAAACAATACATGTCAAAGACTCCAGAAATTTCCAGGCATTAAGATATAGAAGAAGCAAAATGGTGCTAGAGCAGTGACACAGATTAATTATTACACTGGAAACCCAGAAGCAGTCAACATTACTCTAAGAATGGACACACCAAACTATGTCAGAGAAATAAAAAGTTACCTCAAAGGCTATACATTATTCTTTGTTAATACTCCTAACCTTCCCTTAGGTTTTTTATGAGCTAATGACACAGGCTGCTGGGGGAAAAATCTACCATGGAGAGAGAATTGGGTAAAGACAGAAGACACATCTCACGTGGGAGTTCAGAAAATCAAAACCTTTTTTAAATATTTAAACAGACTAATTTATGCACTAACTTCATTTTTCAGAATAAATTTGCTGCTGAGGCCCCAAGGATGTCTCTCATTGAACTAGAATATTATCAAACAGGAACAAGTGCTTTGCTTTCTCGAAATCCCAAACAACTCTAAGAAGAAAAGCTGAAGCTTATTTACAAGCATCACTTGTGCACCCTCAGCCATGAGTAACAGATTTCCATTAACACTCTGAAAAAGAGCATTTGATGTTTACAGAAAAGCTACAGGCTGTACTGAACTTTGAATGCAGTCAGTGACCAAGCTAGATGCTGCAGTGATTAATTTTTATGTGAATCACAATTATTATGAAAATGTCTGTGCTGTTTTCTTCATTTTCTGATTTTTCACGTTCATGTGTTTATGTCTGAGATTTCAGCAAAACAGATTTATAAACATGAGCTTGTAGTATTACCCTTGACTCTTCATCTTCTGAAATAATCTAACATTTAGTGCAAACCTGGACAAAACCAGTATGATATACACAGTTTATCTGTTCACAATAAAATTACACAGAATAAAAATGACTTAAAGATTATTTCATCTTTTCTATCTTTCATGTAAATTGAATTTTGCTACTGTGAGCCCTTTCTACCCACACGGTAGGGGGGGGACACACACGACAATGACAATAACTACTTTTTATGGCATAATGAACACTTAGATAGCTGCAGAGAGAGGCATTCAATTGAATTTACATTTGGCAATTACTTAATGTCACCTATTAATATCCAACTATCCAACTCCAGCAGTCCTGCCGTGCAAGGTAGCTGAGCATGTTAAATGTGCTAAAAAGGAATTTCCTCATTTCCATCTTTGTTACACTTAACCACGGCTCCCACCATACCTGTGCTCCTTCCCTATCAGGAAGACAGCTCGCCTTTAAGCACTCCTTGAATTCAGGCAGCCTGCTGTCAGCACACTGAAGCATGCACGCTGCTTGGCTCTCAGCACTGCTCCTCTTTGCTGCTCAGACTTGCAGTGCCTCACTCTTTACATTTTTCCCCCCCCTATAATCACTAGCCTATTGTTTCTCGTGTGGTTGAGTTCCTTGACTGCCTGGGGGACAGAGGGGGGGAGGTGGAGGGGTGGAGAAGGGAGGAGAATCACTAAAAATAAATAAATAAAATCATAGATTTGAACCCCCCAGGTTGCAATCTCGTCTTATCATCTAAGCAGAGGTGGAAGATGCAAGTGCAATGTTAAGACTAAGACAGCCAAGTTCACATCATGCCACTGATGTTCTGAAGACAATTTTCTGAGAAGCAGGCATGTCTCTAAGCTGATCTCATGGCTAATATTCCAGTTTTCATGGTTTGGATCCCTGCACACTTTATGTTTGCGTACTATTTTCTACCTGCCTGAAGCACTGAGTGGTACTGCTGTGCCTTGAAAACCTTGCGGTGCACCTGTACAAAGATGACTGCATGTCACCAATGCAAAGATTTATGTAGAACTGTGCACAGTGATCTGAGGTCCTGCAGCATTAAAGGAAGCTTGTAGTATATTTTCCGTATTATTGACGTTTTACCGTATTGACCTTTTTCAGATTTTATACTGCTAGTTTCTTAATACACCCTCCTTCACCAAATCTATGAGTTGATCAGCATCTCCCTCAGGAGCCGCCATCTCCCCTTAAAATGAACACAGATCAGCTGGTGATTAATACCACTATGGTTCTAAACGGTACAAACATTGTCAACAGTATAAAGTTAGGAATTACTTGAAATCAATGTCTGATCTTATAATGACCTTCAGCGGGACTATGATTTCACTGATACAAGATGGCTTACACAGAAAGCTTGGTACCATGTGTATCTCCTTTGGAGCCCCAGAGTGTTACAGGGGATGGCAGCCAGAGCAAAGATAGGCAAAAAGTCTCTCAGCCACATTTGCAGATGAACTTCTATGTATGCTGCAAATAAGTCCTGAAAGCCAGAATAAACCCACAGCTTTCTTCCTAGTGCCATTTCATTCCTGATGGCTGTCAACACCTTTCAATTCTTCTCCATTACCTGTTCTAAGCTAGGTCATTTGCTCTACAAGGACTGTGCTAGCAAAATTGATTCCACTACCTGAATCCATGAGGTCCAGTAGACCAAGACTTTGATATCTATAAAGTCACACTCATGGATGAAATACACCTTGCAAGTGCAAAGACAGTTGGTGTCCTCTCATGGGGAGAGCCCAGACCAGACTGGTGGCCTCCCACACAGCAGCACAGACAGTATGTTAGGGCTGGCTCATAACACCACCTGGCTGGTGACCAGCTCTGAACTAAAAACTTGGAACAAACTCCCTTTGTATTTTACCATCTCAGTGCTAATTTTGCATTCCATTAGGTAGAAATTTGTAAAATGACAAGAGAACCTTACCTAAGGTCCCAGCTTTCTCTGAAAATTACTTACAAAATCCACCAAAATCAGCATGTCCAAATGTGCAGCAGCTTTTGTCCGTATGCAATTGTATGAGGAAAAAAAATCAACAAATGAGTTAAATAAATTAAATCTCTGCCATGCCTGTCCCTATTTTGTATATAATTGCTGTTTCCTCTGCAATACTCTTAAATATTTCCTCAAGGAAACTCCTAAATGCATGCTTAGAAAGACCGAGAAGCAGAGTAAGAGATAGGTAAAAGAAATCAGCACTTACAGAGAATACCAAAGAGCAAGCGATTTCTTCTATACTTGAGCAGCTTTGCATCTATCAGCTATGGCAATCTGGTATCTTATAGAGTAGAAAGTCTGAAGCCAATCAGCTCCCGGATCTAAAATAAATTTTTCCCAATTTTAGAAAATTGGGAAATTTTTTTTGCCACACCAGTGGCAAAACTTCCCTTGACTTCAATGGAGGCAGAAATTAATCCTCTAAGTTTCATTCAAAAAGCCACAGGTTTAGCCAGTACTGTTCCTCTGAAAGCTCATAAACAGATTGCATAAACTTGCAGAATTCCTACAAATCTACTATGTAACATGACTAGCACAGAAAACACATTAATTTTAACTTGGAATAAAAAAAACCCAAACAATGTAGAGAAAGGCCTATGGTAGAACAACTTCTATCCTCTCCAAATTAAATAAACCTACTAATGTTTATTCAGTATTAGTGGCATCTTCTTTTAGCTAAAAAAACCTATTCTAATACTATCTACTGCAGACACAACTTCTTTAGTCAAACATTTTCAACCCATCTTACCTGGGTGGGAATTTATTTAGATACACAGGTCTTGAAAGAAAATTTAAAACTCAACAACAACAATTGTACACTGTTAGTTCCACATTCACAATTTACATACTTCTTATTATCTTAAATGGCAGTCAGACGAGTAGTTGCTCAAGTTCATTGCCAGAGATTTTATTTTCATCATCTGCATTCTGTCTAACCCCTATCTTTCACAGAATCACCAAAAACCCCCAACACAAATGAACAAACATACACACCCCCCAGACCACACCCAAAACAACATCAATCCACTATTAATCCATATCCCCAAGTACCATGTAACTCGTCTCTTGAATACCTCCAGGGATGGTGCCTCAACCCCTTCCTGAGCAGCTCATTCCAATGCCAGACAACCCTTTCAGTAAAGTGCCTCCCGTGGCACAACTGAAGCCATTACCCCTTCTCCTACCATCTGTGACCTGGGAGAAGAGACCGACCCCCATCTCTCTACAGCCTCCTTTCAGGTAGATGTAGAGAGTGATAAGGTCTCCTCTTCCCCAGACAGAACAACCCCAGCTCCTTCAGATGCTCCTCATAAGACTTGTGCTCTAGACCCCTCACCAGCTTTGTTGCCCTTCTCTGAACCTGCTCCAGCACCTCAATGTCATTCTTGTGGTAGGAGGTCCAAAACTGGACACAGTACTTTGTTCAGTCTCAACTGGTATCAAGAAGCAGCTGATAACAAATGGTTCTTTTTCCAGGCTCCTCCTCACTTGGACGTTTTGAGCCTGTTTAAGCCTCCTTTGTTTCCTTCTTTCTCTTTACTTTCCCCCCATATTAATTCTCCTTTCCATTTTGTCAACACACACCTGTAGAGCATCCTGTTCTTTGCCAGGCACTATCATTCCCTCTGTCTTCTGACCCACCACGTGTCAGATACAACACAACTGAGGTAGAAGAAAAGAGCCGGATTTTAACCTCAAAGCAAGGAAACCACACATGGCAGGTAGCAGAACGGATAAGAAAAACAGATTCATTGCTTAAAACCCTGAATTACTATAGAGTCCAGTGATTCAATGCATGTGTCAAGCCCAGACAACATTTCAGCCAGATCTTAGAAAGACTTCTGGGTGCCCTGTTTGATAAATCCCTTACTGCTGGGTATTATAAAAAGCAGCACATGAGAAGCATCCAAAATTTTAACACTTTCCCAAATCTTTGTAAAACTGCTCCAGATCTTTCTGGAAGAAGATTGGAGAAATGCTGAGAAGAGACAAAAGTTTTCTGATACTCTAATTTGGAGAGATTGGGTCAGCAGCCTGCCATGATACAATTCTGAAGCGTTGCAAAGAGGAAGATCATACAGAGTGTGTGAAACAATCTCACCAAAAAGTGAAAATGCTGAAGAAGTCACTGTGCCAGCTCAAGGGCTCTGTATCATCAGCACTGAGCACATTCTTTCTGAAAAGCATTAATCAACAGCCATGGAGAGACAGCAAGGTTTCCATGGCTGCAAGGAAAATCCAAGATGCAGGTTTCAATGGAAAGCTTTCACGAGACATATGGCCAGCACTGCAAAATCTCTCTACTTGTTTCCAGGGGGCAATTTTGCTCCTTTTGTTTCCAGTCCCAGACAAAACAAGGAAGGAAGAAAGTCCTCAAAGATTCAAATTTGGGTTTTAAATGAATGTCCCGCTGTCTTTGGAGAGCCAGTCTTTTGTGGAACCAGCATCCCTCCCTCATACAGGTAGAAAAAAAGGGAAGGTTTTAGATCTTGACTAATAAAATGGATCTATGAAATACTGACCAGAACTACTCCTCCTCACAAAACTGCTACAACAAAGACATCATTTTGTTTTGCTGATATCTGACCAAAGGCAAAGAGGCTGAGCAATATGCCTTCATGTCAGGAAAAATAATGCAATAATGCTTAGATTGTGCCAAGAGTGTGGTAGCCCACTGGGGACGAAAGGGAGGAAAAGCAAACAATAAGCCTTTAGTTTCTCACTGCACAATGCTACTCTGAAGCTGAACATCCCAGACCCATTCCAAGAGCTGCCTTCAGAGCCAGTCTTCCTTCTAAACAGCTGAAGCAGCTCTAGATCAGGACTAAAAAATAAATAAATTAAATTAAATTTAAGAAAAAGTAAAATAAAATAAAATAAGTAACTCACAAATTACCTTTCTTCCTCTAAATGACCAGACATTGCTTTTAAATCAATCAGACAGGGTTTTTGCCTGTGCCTCTTACAGCCTAAGGTTCATCATTGCCAGCAGTTACATTCTGGAATACCCCCACAGATGTTAAGAAAGCTTTGCAAACGGTTAGCCTGACATTCCTCTTCCAAAACTCACAGCTAGAGGTACTAGCTGATGAAAAAAACACCACCCAAATGCCCCAAAGAGAACAATGCACCACTCTGCCACCATGTTTCTGAGCTTTCTTGCAGATTAAGCTTTGGAAAAAATTAACCTGTTCTTTTAACTTTTTAATTAAAAAATTAATTAAAATGAATTAAAACTATTTTTGAAATTAACCTGTTTACCTCAACTAAACAACTACCTTGAGACAAAGTGTTTGAAACACATGTTAAAATGAATATTAAACTCTCAGTATAAAAATACCTCCTGTGGATTTCAATTTTGCTTTTAGACTCCTCTTGGGAAAATTATTTTAAACACAGGTGCAGATAACAGTAGGCTTAGATTAAAAAAATGGTTTTCAATAGTTCAGGGCTGTATTAAGGGCTAGTAATTCCTCTATAAAGCCACAACACTAAAGATAGCCCAGACAGGCCCCAAAAGCATACATATACACTGTATAAATCTTCGCAAGATTAGATATTGCTCTAAGGGTGTTAAGAACCTGACAAATCCCCTCCAGCTATAGTGAACAGAGCCAAGAAAGACAACTAAAACTTGCAGTCTCGGACACCTTTTCCTCCTATAAGAGGCTGAATTGTCCAAGAGAAATTAAGAACATACCATTAGCCCAGGATTTTCCAAAAAAGCACTCTGTCTCAGTTTTTTATGGAATTTCCACACTTAGGAGTCTGCTTTTTAAAATTTCCCTGCAAGCCTATTTGTATCTATAGATATCTAAAATAAATGTAAAATTCTGGCCAATAGTATCCCATTTTCTCCCATCTAGCCTCCATAACTTAATCAGACAACTCATCACTTTGAAAGCAAGAGCAACTAAATCCTTGTATTAGAACTGGGTCCCATTAGATCTTCTCCAGCAGAACACTTTTTTAAATCAGATCTGCAGGAAAAAGACGTCTGCTGGAAGAACTGGCCTGTAAAATACTATTTGAATGCTGATGGCATTTGAAAAAACAAACAAACAAAACGAAAAACCAAAACCCAAACAAACCCCAGGAACTAAAAGTATTTAAATTTCTATAACTAGAGAGGTATGCTTTTTTATTAGACATGGGAGTTGACAAAGCTTGGAATAAAAATATTTGCATGTGCTGTGCCTGCGAATACAGACCTCTCTCCTCAGTTCTAAGAAAACTATCATTTGGATGTGATTGTCTGCTAACTATTTATGGCATAGTTTAACACATTCCACTAATGTGTTCCAAGACAGGGCTCTCTGGGAAAAGCCTGCATCCATGCAAACTATGAAAAAAATTTGTCTGTGGAAGACATGCCTTGCAGCATACTGGGAGCAGCTGAGACATTTGTATGTGCTGCTGTACTATGCCTGTTTTCAGATAGCTCTGCACTCTCTGAAGGCAGTTAAAGATCTCCAAACTCTCATTGGAGAGTACACTAGTGTACTCCCTAGTGTACAACCCTAGGGAGTACAACCCTAGTGCTCCACATATTAGACTGATTTGTCCTGAAGGAGGTTGTGCTAATGATGGCAACAAAAAAAAAAAAAAAAAAAAAAAAAGTCTAATTCTTTGCCTAGTCTGACTCTGGAAATAAATCTGTAGCAAAGGAAACATTTGTACCTGATCCAAGTAAGTTGTTACTGAATGAGTCTGACAGATTGATAACACTTTCTTTGACGCAGAAATAAGAATTTTCAAACAGAAATCAAGATGCTTCCTGTTTTAAACAAAGATCCTGAGAGGTCCAGTATATTAAATTCAATACTCTAGACATATATTCAGTTAAAACCAGCTCAGTAATAAACACTTCTATTTTTTATTAAGTACTATAATTAAAGAACCTTGTGGAAGGGCACCTTTTGCCTCCATGCGCTGTAGTGCAGACAGGGATGCCCAGTAATGAGCCTGCATGTGAAAATGGTGGCAAAAAGGACACCAGAGGTACAGAAATGTCTTGAAGAGGTCTCCCACCTGCCAGCCCAGCACAAGGCTGAAGCACAGTTTTTCACTGTCCTTTATAGGGCAGAGGATAGATTCAAGCACTGGATAAGCAATATAGATGAGTACGAGGAGAAACCAAAGTTAAGGAGATGGTTTGAGGAAGTGTTATTATGCAAACTGGATCTCTACCCATTTGTAAGGCTGTCTGATCAGAGTTGAAGGGAACCACTTACTCCCATGAATCTATTTAGGGTCACAGGGCTCTATCGTGATGAGTAATAAGAGATCAAAGCAGATCTCTGAGGCTGACATGTGCAAGAAGCCACATGAGCAAAAAGTCTTTGTGAACTTCCTAACCCAAGACCTTCTTCCTTTTCTTCCTCTCTCTCCTTTTTTTAATTAAATTTTTCTTTGGGTGCATAGATGCACAGAGATCTCTGATATTTTAGCAACCTGATGGGGACTGCCAGATGAATAAACAGCAGAAGAACCACAGTAACAACCTTCTTCTCTTGCCTAGATTCACCAGATAACACCAGGAGTTTCTGGGAGCCCTGGGAGCCCAGAGTAGCCTGGGCGACTGACTGTCTTGTGAAATAAGGATGATTAAGTCAGATCAGAGTCATTGTTTGCCTTTATGACCCATATTCAGTCTTTCATTTATAGCGCTTAATCTTTAATAGGAAATGCTCCATTTATTTTGACCACTGATGTATTCAGGATGGTCTCAAGGGTCAACATGGTTTCCATCTTTCTTTCTCTCAAGCTATATTATTATAAATAGCCCATGGAAAAAATCAGGCTTCAGTTTATCACATCAGTTTCTTGCAATCTGATGAAGGAGCTCCCCTAAGAGGAAAGAGCAGGAAGGAGAGCCGGGGCACTTTTCAGCAAGGGCACCTGAACTCTTCCTCACCTTCATGTCTGCCCAAAGGTGTGACATGAGCTTTGCTTGCTAGTACACAAGGAGTTGCCAGAAAGGTTTGGGTAATATCAACAGCATTTCCCCCAAAATACAGACTGTACAATACTGTCACTCCACCTCAGATTGTATTAATGTATCTACATAACATAGCTAACCTAGAGTGATAATCTTTGGTATTGACAATTCTGTTCATATTATTTGTTTAGCATATTTGAATGATTCGCATAAGGAGAATAAATAATATGTTATGTTTAAGGAAAAAAAATACACTTTCTTTCACCCTTCCATATCTGTTCACTTGTTATTCACAGGAGACCAGCAGATGATACACACTTTTACATCACTGCATTTTTACTGAACTCTGTTCACTTTTCAGGTTTTGACGTCAAGGATTTCAAATCTCTGAGAGATTCAGGTTCTTTAAACTGACTTGCCAACTTTTGCAGACTTTTTGAACAGGATAAAATATTTTGCCTCACAAACACAGTGTGACTGCGTTGCACTCCACATATTTTATGCATGTAAAATAATGCAATAGTAGACAGCCAGTAGAAAACTGACAGATTGAAACATATAAAAGAGGACTGTGTAGATAGGTATATTTAGCAAAGTAATTTTCTACCAGCCTACGCCTACAAGTACCAAATATCTAAATTCTTCTCTCTTTATTCATTCACCTTTGGAAGGTTTAGTTGCCAATTCATTTTCTCAATCTCTCAACTTCATAGATTTTCATTATTTGTGATTTAATAAAAGCATGACTTTCATTCTAGATTCAGAATTGGTTAAGATAGGACAATAACAAATGAAAAAAAATATGCTTATAGGTGCTAGAAGTAGTGTGAAATGAACAGAAGGTAAAAAATATTGATCACAGAAATGGAAAACGTAGATACACCAGAGAGAAAGCTATTTGTTAAAAATTGGAAAAGAAGAAAGGAGAAAAAAGCAAAAAAAATGGAGTAATGGTTAACAAAACAGGAAAGGAAAGGAAGGAAGGAAAGAAATTTAAGCCCTTTTAAAAAAATGAAAAATAATATAAATATCAGAGGAAATCATAAGCAGGGGACAGTCTGAAGATGAAGCTGCAGATGTCAAAATGGAGAACATAGAGTGCAGAGGAAGGGCACCTTTAAAAGGTCATTCTTTCCATTCATGGCGTAAGTTTTACTTTGCCACATATTTCCAATACTCACAGCACTTTCTGTGGTATGTGCTGACCTTTTAGGTTTGTCTACTGTAGTATTTTCTTTTACTTCAATATTCTTCTTTAAATATTTTGAATCAATGATTTAATGTCCCGTTAGGTAGAGCTCTAGTAAAAATAAACCCACACTGAACAAAAAGAAAAAAACCAAGAAAAATAACCCTTCAGAATATTTCCAGCTTTGGCTCTGGATATGAGTGTAAGACCTCCAGAGCTTACTGGGTTAGCTTCAGCATTATGTTGAAAAGCTGCCTGGAATAAACATCGTTATATACAGCATCTCTTAGGATGCTGGAAGCTCAAGGGCTGACCTAGCAAAGGTGTAAGCCTGTGACTGGTGTGGCACCTGGGCGTTACACTGGGAGACAAAAGACTTGAGTCATAATGCCAAGCTCTGATATATGGCCTCAACCAATGATTTAGTTTTTTGGGCCTCCTTCTCCTCATATGGTCTTACAAATACTATACAGACCACAAACCCTTTTGTCTCTCAGTATTGGCCTGTATACTTTAGATACATACAGACAGTCAAAGAGCAATAGACTGTTGATCTAGAAGAAGAAGGGAAGGTGAATGTTTTCACCCAGAGCCATGCTATTGGTAATGGTGGTATTTACAGTCCTAGCAGTAGGACTGAGCAAGTCTGACAAAACCTAAACTAAAAATTGAGGCTGAAATTCATGTTCTGCTTAAATAGAACCCAAAGTATTTCCACTTGATGGAGGAAAACAGATTGAAAGACTACAGCAACTACATGGAATAAATCAGTCAGGAACGTAACCACAGATTATTAATATGAAAAAGCAAACTGAAACAAATAAATTAAAAACTAGGTAAAAATGGAAGGCCCTACAGATTACATCGAGATTTGAAATGATAACCCTATCATAATTTTCCAGAGTTCAAAGTCCGGAATTATTTCCTTATACAGAAAGGCAGACTGATAATTTGCTTACGTCAGTAAAGGTCTTTTTTTCCCCTTTTCTCTTTCCACAAAGCCCTTCTTGCCACTGGGGAAATTCCTTAGACAGCAGCAAGCCCTCTTGTTAAGAATGAACAAGACAAATAGCTCAACTTCTGCAAAGCACTGCTCGTTCAGCAGATATTAATTTGAACACTTTGAAATCAAAGTGTCTGCTGACAAACAGCTCAGCATCACCAGAGAAACGTAAGACCCAAGGTACAAAGCAGTGAAAGGACCTTCAGATTTATACATACCTATGCATTGCTGCTGCTCTGTTAAGCAGGAGTTTTAAAACTGTTGCTCTGAGTCTCAACATCTCACTCATTAATCACAATTTAAATAACCAATTAAAATGGACCTCAAAAGACAAGGAAACCTTTCACTTCTCCTATCTCTCCTGGAGCTGAAGGCTGAAGTTTTTCAAGTTTTTCTACTTAATGAGGTTGATTCCACAGGTCCCTATCTGCAGATTGAGGTAATTTTACTTACAGAAGTTCTTCTAAGGAAAAAATCAAGAAAGGCATGAGTATCTTATTTATCCATGTAGGGAATATTCAAAACAAAGCACAAATCTCTAAAAGCAGTAATGAGTCCCACTTCTTTCAATATGCTGGCTTCATGGTCTCAAAAAGTCAATCACATAAGTAAATAGTGCACATAGGTAGCATATCCAAAAGTAGGAATTTAATTTATTTGTATTCTGTTGAAGAATGAAAGAGGAACACTGAAGAACTTCAGAAGGGGAATCTCACTAATATTTCTAAAGGTTACAGATTACTAGTAACCAGGAACAAAAAAAACAACCAACGAACCAACCAAACAAACAAAAAAAAGGAAGATCCAAAGCTCCTGCATATGAAATAATGTTTTCAAGAACCATATGTGCATACTAAATATATTGCTATTCGTTGCTATCCAATATGAAAATATAAATACTTTGGACATATTAACAGTTGCTTACATCATTCTACAAGATGCCATTATGTAACACTAGCACTTTCAGTTCTTAGAGGTGCTGTGAAACTGCTGTTTCTACTTCATTAAAGTTAAAAAAGAAGGATTTTACATACTTTGTTTTCAATCTTTGCAAATGCATTTTTGAAGATCAGCTCAGATCCGGTACTCATTTGCAAGTAAAATGCCAAAGTTGTCTCAATTCATCTAGCAGGGTCATTTCTTCCCATTTTCCCTTTTGGCGCATAATGCCTCCTTGTTGACTTCTATTTAGTTGGTAGTATTCAAAGGAGACATTCGTATCTCTTTTTAAGGAATTATTTTTATTTTTAATTGGAGCCATTTGGCCTTCTGAAAAACCCACATCACGGATGCCAGCTCCTCCAATTCTGACTTCCACCACCTCCCTGTCAAACTGAAATGGAAAACAACCAGTCTTCCATTTAAATCAGCTCCTGCTGTCAGTGACAACAGACAGAGTTACACGAGTTACAAGAAAGCTGTAAAATGCACAACCAGTCTGTATGGACTGCTGCTGTAGAAACCGTCTTCACTCTTTCATCCGAACAAGGTGAGAAAGATGAAAAGAATTCAGATAAAGCAGAAACCAAATTGAACATTGGATCAAAAGCGTTCTTCTTATGGCACTGTTGGAAAGAGATACAAGGAGGTTTGGGACTGAGCTGAGACCCCTTTAAAGCCCATGGGGGGACCACAAAAGCAGGGAAAGACCACGAAACTTACAGTTATACTGACTTTTCTAGACATAGGAGGAAGTACCATTCCTGGCTTTCCAGGCAGAGTTGATGTTCTGGCCTGGCTCAAGAAAGAACAGTTTTGTGGGCAAGTCAGGTGCATTAACACTCTTCCCATTAAGCAAGGCTTAGGTAAGGAATCCGGCTGTGACTTTTTTTTTAAATTTTTTTTCTAATTGAAATCTAGTTCTGCTTTATGTACGGATGTCTAATGTATGTACCATGATGCTGTCCAGAGGCTAACCATTGCAGTCCCACAGGGAATTAACAAAGCCACAAGGTGCTTGGTGATACCTAAACTTTAAGGGAATTCAAACCCTCTTCTGATATGAGGAAAGCTGAGGAGAAACAACTTAAATATTTTTCTGGCAGCACCCAAGAAACCTCTTTCAAATACAAAGTGTAGGAAAGGCATACACTTGAAACACCTCTTTTTTTCTACTGAAATAAAAGTAAGACATAACTTGTCCAGTTACAAGAAGAGTGGGTTGTACTGCAAAAATAAATAACTATATGACAGTACAAGGGCTGCTGCCCTAGCAAAAAATGATGAAACATTCAGAGATCAGCATTTTTCCCCCCAACTACTTGCAATCCAAAGTAGATATTTCAGGCTGGCAAGTTATACTTCTGAGCTAACAGTTATGAAATAATTTCTCCCCCGGCTTGACAATAAAACGTGGGAGGGAGAAATGACAATGAGGATAAATGTGCCTGTCACACAACTAGCAAATAGTAAAAGCAAGCCTTAAGCACTGTTAAATAAAAAACAACAAAAGCAGAAAACTCAAACCTATGAATTTTGCCACAAACTAAATTAATTTCTCTCCCTGAATAATCACTCCAACCCACTTTACATGCAATAGATATGTCATGTTGTTTGACACCTGGTCTGAAGATATCTTGCCATCTTTGGCTAAATGCTAGGGTTTGAGGGTTTTTTATTCATTGTGCCCCTTAGTTTACCATGTTGTGGGCATTAGAGAAAAGAAAAAAAAAAAAAGAACAGAGAAAGGACAATTTTTGAGAATATTATCAATGGTAAAGGATGATACCGCTTTTCTTGGGACATCCAAAATGAAAATGTCTCTTTTGTAGTTAGTACCTGATGGTGAACTGAAAAATTATCAACAGAGGGTTATCTGAAAGAACAAAAAATATCTGAACAGAAACACTGTATCATAATTTAGAAAAAACAGCCCAACAACAAACAAAGCCAATGACATGACGCTCCTCTTGTGTCTACCACTGACTACATTGGGCTAAGAGCTCATCCCTAAAAGCTCTGCATGTACAGTTGCTAATGCATGGGAAATGTGATTAACTGACTGAGAAAGGCCTAGAATTACTCCCATTCTGACTTGATTACTGGATAATTAGATTGGTGGCACTCTTTCCTTACTGGGCTGTCAGATTAAATCCTGCTGGTTTTCTTCAGATAACTGTCATGTTCCACAATAACAAACAGGGACTGACACGAAGTGCTTTTCATGTTCAAAGGATATAAATGCCTCTTCTACCTCTACTGGACCAATAAGAAAAATGCCCAATGCACTTACTATTTCATTGAAAATGTCATTTAATTTGATTAAAACATACCTAGTTGATTAACCTGCTCAGAAACATTTAATTTGACTCAACAAATGGGGATCACGAGGCTTTGAACACTCATCTGGCTGATTACTTAATCTAAGGGCAAAATTGAATTATGCTTTAAAGGGGGTAAGAAGGAAAATATCAAAGTTCTGCTTACCAAGAAACAAGTCCTATTTGCATGGTACTTCTGGGGGTCTGTTCAGTTGAAGAAAGGAGCTGGCAGGTATGTTTGAATCTTCCACGATTGTTTAACATGGGAAGTAAAAGCTATCCAAAGTCCTAATTCCTATAACTGGTACTGCACCACATGTTGTTAAAACAGTAATAGGCTAGATTTATGGTATTGGGTTGCTCTGTTCTCCCCTTGAACACCTTGACATAAACTCTTTTATATGACCAGACTGACAAGTTGAACTATTAGTCCCCAAAACACACAAATAATGTTACTGTTGTCAAACCTGTACGTTTGAATCTCATGAGATTGGCTAAAAAACAAAAATAAAACAAATGCAAAGCAGACAGGATCTGAAACTTTGAGAGTTCAAATATATGTCAACAAGTATAAAATTTAAAATGGACTTTTTTTATTCTGTGAGTCCTTGTGATGTCATACTTTCAATGTTTATTCATCAACAATGAGGGTTAGAAACGTACTGCCCCTTTTTCTGTTTACATAACAGCTGAGATTTTCACACCAAGGCTTTTCAATAAACATCTGTAAAACACCAGATTTGTGCTAAAATTGCAAGGCAACTGTTGACAATAATTGCTTTGTTAATTTACTGTAGTGCAAACAAAAACCTAAATATAATGCAAAATATATTGCAGCACTTCTAATTCTCACACTTACTCAACCAAGGGTAAAAACCTCGTCTTCACTCAGCAAATCCAGTGATTTCAGCAGGAGGTTTTTCCTAAGTAAGTTATTAAACTTAAGATAAAACAAGTGAAACACCAGACATTGGCTTAAGATGACCAGTGAGTTTAATGTTTCTTCCTAAATTTATCACTGGATGGAAAAATTCTTCTGAAAGATAGCAAGAGGTGCAGACCAAACCTGAGTCAAAACCTTGACTCAGCTCAAAATAGTGGTGAGTCTCCCATGATCCTGACAGCAGAGAGGAATGGTCCTTGGTGTCCCTTACTCAGTGGGGCTTTGCTACCCCATGGTAATCCAGTCCCAACAAAAAAACAGCTATCCCCATTGAGACACCCACTATCTGTCACAACAGTTTTGAGTTTTTTCCTGTGGATTTCAAGAAGGATGCCGTATGGAATAAGAAGGCACAAAAGTTGACATTTTAGACACTATGATTTTTTCTTCTCACTTTTAATTATGCAATAATGCCATACTTGGAGTATTTCCGCAGTTATTTAATAAATGTAAAGTCTTCTGTACATCTGATCTTACTGGAAAATTTATGCAACATGATCGAAGCCAAAAAAAGTGGAACATCTCCGATAATGCATGTCAGTATATCAAAAACATTTGAGGCTGTAAAGCTGTATCTGCATTTCATTTCTTTTTTTTTTTCCTTCTAATGACTTTTTAATTTTTAAATTTATTTTAAACTGTAAAATTAGTTTACACTTGTATGAGATACGATTTTCTGATGAAATGGGGAAAGGTAGAGTTATAAACAGCAATTGCATAGAAGTAGAGAGCAGATGAGCCACTAAAATAGTGAACTATAAATGTGCAGAGCAAAAGCTAATGTGAAGAAACAAACCTTTATTACATAGCTTGTATTTATAATAATAATGTATATTTATCATATCTGATACGAATAATATTCCCAAGGACTCGCAAAACTAGTTAGAATAACAAACTTAATCAAGTTGGCGATACAGAGATGTTTACCTAGAGAACACTTTTTTTTCCACCTACAGGTTCTGTTTTTTATAAAACTAGATAAGAATCATTTCTCTTTTTCACTTACGGCTGAAACAGAACCACCTTGGAGGGTAAATGAACTATCTGATTTACAGTGCCCAGAAACATCAAACAGCAAGTTTTATAAGAAGTGAGCGACACGTTACCTAAGGAAAATAACAGAGGGATTACAACAGGTTTCTTGAACTAGAATTTAACCAAGATGCTCAAATTGACTCTTTCCAATCTCGCAGAATGGGACAGATGGGAAGTATTTTGAGATCTTTTCTATCAAGGTGCAATAAAAGGAAATATATGCTCAGATATTTACTTTAACTTTATTTGTGAATACTTGCTAAATTATTATGTTAAGAGTCAATCAGAAATGAGACTAGCAACATAGCACTTTCAAGGGACTTTGCCATTTACATGTGTATTTTGAATGCTATGGAAAACTAAGTTCCCACAGAACTCTTAAGTTCCCAACAAATAGGGTCCATGTGCATATAACAAAGAACTGTTGTAAAACCTCTAATCTCCATTCTGATAAGGCTGCTTTGTATCTGTATCCATCAGGGGTATGACATATCCTCACCCATTCTGATTGCAGAGCTATAACACTTCTTACAAAACTATGCATAAGAAAATTGCTGATGGTTCAGAGCCTTGGGTTGATAATTTTGGGCTACTGGGTATAAACATGTTCTGATCACTACTCATTGGGGTGGGATTAAAATCAATGCAGAAAGGGGCTTTTAATAAACAATTTATCAGCTGAGAAAAGGAAGGAAAAATGTCTTTGACTACTTGACAGAAGCAAAACATCATTTGTTTAAGATTGCTCAGGAAATTGGAATGGCAGAAAATGACCTATAAGAGATGGATTAATATAAATTTAATGCTGACATAAGTACAAATACATTATTCTCCTGTCATACTGTTTATCAGATAGAGAGATACATGCAGTCAAGCACTCATAAAACCTTGACCAAATCTGAAATATTCTCAATTTTCCTTAATTGCACTGTAACTCTTTCCCCTATGAGACTGCTTTGATAATACAATTTGAAGGAAACTTTTTCTGGCAGTGGCAGCAGGGGAACTCTATTTCCCTGGGCTTTCATCTTCAGGCTTGTTCAGGAGCATGTGTGTTTGTGCCCGCTGTGACAGAGGTCCTCTCTGATGTGGACACCTGTCCAACATAAACTGAACGGAAACTACCAACACCTTTCACAGGGCCTAATAACTATCAGATGTTAATACATTTTGGCTAATATTGAGTGGGATCATGATTAAAGCCACTATAGTAGGATGGTTTTAATCCTGTTCTTATGTGCACTGGGGAGTGAGGACTCATAAATTTGAAGGACTATCATCCAGCCCCTTCATGAGAACTAAATGCACTAAACCAATAATGGGAATAGTATCCACCACTTCACATACTTTGGGTGGCCTTATTTTAATAAAACGTTATTCATGCTGTTACATTATGAGGAACCCTAAAACCCCATTAGCAGCAATGAAGCAGATCCAGTGGCAGTAATAAACTCTAGTTTAAATTAGAAACAGCTACATTTTGCACATTCAGCATGCATACACATGATCTGTTTGCTGATAATCCAAAATGACCAATTTGTTATAGTTTACATAACTTAAAGAGGAAAAATAATAATAAACAACCTCTGCATCTAGAACACTAAATCCTGTATTCATCCTACAGCTGAGACGTTCCTCTGATCATTAAGGAAAAACTAATTAAAACAGGGCTTCATATACCTTTGCAGAAAATTGCATCCCAAAATAATCTCGCATTCATTTGCAGTGTGTGGTCCCTGCTATGAAAAAAAACACAACTTACAGGAGTCGATCACATTTTAAATATTTCCAGCTTGAATGTTAACTGCAAAACATCATTGCTAAGTTTGTATTCAAAAAGCACAATGTAGTGGAAGTTCTCTTTAAACACACAAGGAAATGTTTTTTATAGCTAAACACCCCTCTCACTCTCCCTTTATTCCACTGAGAAAAACACTATACACTGCAAACCCAAATCAACTCAAGTTTGCTTTCCTCTACAAAAAATTTTATTTCAACATTACAACTGCTATTAACTTCAAAGGAAGCTGACAGTTCTCCAGTTATTAAGTTAAAAGACGGCCAACTTTCAGCTGGAGTCATTGCAAATTAATTCTGCCTTACAAAGCCACATTAGGTCATTTCCCGAGCTGATGGTAATAAATAGACCTTTCCGTAATGTAAGAACAAATTAGTGAGGCTGTCCTGGTGTGAGAACTGGAGGACCAGGCTAGGCTGGGCTCAGGGAAATGGTGTAGGGCAGCCTGACCCAGCCACACTCCAACCTGTCTCTGCCGCAACTCCACCTGCAACTTAAGTCTGCATCTCATAGAATAACAGAATTGTTTTGGTTGGAAGAGACCTTTAAGATCATCAAGTCCAACCACTAACCTAGCACTGCCAATTTACCACTAAAACATGTCGCTCAGCAGCACATCTACACATCTTTCTGTGAAGCAACCCTTTCTGTGAAGAAATTTCTCCTAATATCCAATCTAAACCGTCCTTGGTGCTACTGTGGCCTCCCGTTATATTGCATGTTACCTCAGAGAAGAGACCAACACCCACCTCGCTACCCACCTTGACTCGATGTACAATGACCTTAAGTGTATGTCTAAGCTGGAGTGACACAGTAGATATGATCTGACAGTACCTCTTTTATAGTCTTCTTTACTTTCTCATTTTACATTCTGTCCTATGCATTGTAACTGTGCACTTGCCAGATAAGGGACAGAGCTGGTAATTTGGAACCAAAATGGGCTGAAATCAGCAGTTTTCTCTTACAAGCTTGATCTCTACACATGTCCTCAGCTTTGAAAGGCACTTACTTATTATATGGATTTATAGGAAGAAATAGAGTTGGCAGGAACATGTTGTGTAAACAAGCATTGAACTACTGCCATTTTCACTTCTGCTGAGTAATTTGCCACAGTCATGTTAAAATATAGTTGAAAAAAAGCTTAAAAATCCAGGATTTTCTTCTCTTCCTACTAAACTATTCTAGTAGCTTCATTTCTTAGAATGCAATGACCTCTAGGCAAAACATTTCTGCAAGCAGTGGGAAAAGTCCTGCCTAAACCTTGCATGGCCTCAGGCTTGTGCAATCTTTTCTGCATATAGAGACAGTGATGAAGATGCCACAACATCCAGGTATGAGGCCAGCCTTCTAATGCATGATGAGTATTCTGTATGTCTGTCATTGCCTGCTGTCTCCTATCTGAATCTTTTCAACTATTTGGGGCAAGGGTTGCTCTTTTCTTTTTCATTTGCAGAGACCTAGCAGACTCATGGGCCTGATCCATTACTATTCTAACACAAGTAATAAAATCTCTATGGTGTCTATGTTAAGGTCTGGATCAAATGACACAAGATGCTGCAGAGACAGTTTTTCTGAAAACATGAATGAAAGGTATGGGAATTTTGCCTTTACCTTCAGTGAAGCCAGTGCTGAGTCCAGAAGATCCGCAGCCCATATTGCAAGTTGAATAGCAAGAAATCTGCGCTCAGTCTCTGACACCTGCCTCTCATTATGGGAACACAGATTTCCCCTGTCTAGCATTTCTGCTTTTTATCTGCTGAAATCTCCAGATCTGTGCTCTACACTGGTTAAGTGAATTTCAGTCCAGAAGGCACAGATTAGTTCTCATCATTGACAGTATTATCATTATCACTAAGTTAGTACCGAAAAAGAAAAAAAATCAAAACTCATGACTCCCCTGACCACCAAATGAGTTTAGGTTTAATTATAAATGAAATGGGCTTGATGGTAGGTTTTTGCACATCTCAGACAATCAAAGCCACTGACAAACAACAGGCATTGTTTACAATGGGAATAAGCTATGCTTTGCTTTGTACAAAAGAAGAAAGCCTGAGAGCCAGGAGTACAACAGGGCATCTATGTGGATTTAGTACTGTGTCTTACAGCACACAGAATATTAGTAAGAAAACCTTTTACAGAGATGGCTATGCAGCCCATTGTATTGTCTCTTTGAGGGAGTGATGAGAATGCTGGTCAGTAAGAATAGCTGATGGATTATCCTGCCTTTGTCCAAACCAGAAAAAAAACATTAAAATGTAGGGCACAATCTGACAGCACAATGTCCCACAGGGACCCTGGGGTTCTCCAGCAGGATGCAGGAGCTCTGGGTTCAAGGCCCTACATCTTTGATACCTAGCAGGGTACAGCTTTAGTCTCTTGCATTGCCCCAATGATTATTCAATTATTCATACAAGGTGGGAAAGGTCTGGGTGAGAGAGAATGAGAGAGGCTTCTTTGAAGCCAGCCAATAATTTGATGGGGGGGCAATTACCTGCCATGTAAGAGACCCTCCTTAGCACCCCTGCTTCAAATTAGCTAAATAGGCTAATAGGATAATAGGCTAATTCAAATAGGAATGAACCCAAGCCACCAAAAACTAAATTAGTCCTTTAAGCTCTGAATTATTAACCGTCCTGAAGAAGAGAGATTCTTTTGCTATTAAAACTCATTTTAGAAGCTCTATGACTTTTTTGTCTAAATTAATCTCTGCAGCTTTTTTTTTTGGTGAAGTCAATAAAACCTCATGTTTTCACTACCATATTTATCCACTCTTGTACGCGGCAAAGCAAAGTGAGGTTAAGTGGTCTACTGAGATCCATAATAAAGAGTCCTACACAGAAATAAGAGAGATGTAAAACAAGTTCTTAAAGTCCAAAAGGATGAAGGTAGAAATATTGAAAACTCATAAAAAGCCTACATAAATTGAAGTTTCATTGATTCCACATTCAGAAAATTGCACTTGGAAGAACTGCAGCAGTGAATTGAAGTATTAGAATGTTTAGGGTCTTCATAAATAGTCATTCTTCCTGAAAAATAAATTCACCTAATATATTTCAACAAAGAATACAGCAACTAGTCACGTGATATTGTAGATTAATATATATGATCAGGATAAAGATAATTTGTTTACACAACACACTGCAAAATAAATCAAGCAAGCTGAGTACCTTCTGTTACACAAGTCAGAGATAATTGCCAATCCATTTATCAATATTATTTACATACATTTATATACATTATTATTTATCATAATACTCATATCTTTCATCTCAGAAAGTAGCCACTCATTGTCCTTTGCAAGCATTTAGTCATTTCCATTGCTTGGGATCTTAATATTCTGCTTATCATATAAAATGCATTATGGCTACTACACAAATCCTTTGCACACACAGTCAAATTTTCTGAAAATGGAAAGAAAACCAGCAATATAGCCAAGTGAACTTCAAGGAGCTCAAACTCCCAAGAGAGCTGTACACTGCAGACAATTAGTTTCTGCTTACCGGTAATGTTTTGTAGGCAAACACATGGGAATCAAACAAAAAAAAGCCCTCTCATAAACAAGAATAGATAAGAACCCTGGAAGGACAAACTGCAAAGCACAGGAAGAAAAGAGAAAAAAAAAAAGCTAAAGATTTTGTGTTCATCAAAGCTTGCCTGTGTTTCACCTCTGTAAGGTTTCTCGCTTTTACTTATGCTACATATCTTGCACCAATGTTTTGGAACCAACACAAAACAAAGTAGGTTTATTTGGAATAGCATCTTTCATTATTTATTTACTTATAAACCACAAACTGCTACGCAATACATTTGCTGCAATTAGAAAAAAAAATACTTTTTATTGCAGTCTGAGTAATTTCCTATTTTCTTCCATTACAAAATAATAATTTAACACAGTAAAAAAATATATGCTCATTAAAGTTTCTTAGCAAACTAAAGCTTTTGGCCATTGTTCTGGCAGAATTTACTTCTCTGAAAGCTCTCAGAAGTGCTTTGTGAGCAATCTTGCATAGGTAACGAACATAGTACATGAAGAAAAATCACATATGTTCTGCATTTCAGCACAATGAAAATCCTACCACAGGCTGAAGAGCTTCACATTCATTAGGGCATGTCCATTTTATAGTCCTCCTTTGGCAGCTCTCTGGCTGACAATCACTGACCTTGTCACCTGGACTAAGCCTGGATCAATGCTACTTGGTCTCATAAGAAAAATGCTGCTAATTAGCACACAGCTCTGGGAGGCAAAGTCTTGGGTGCGTGGTGGGCACAGAGATTCTGGGGAATAATATTGCAAACAGCACACGCAACATGGGCAGCAATGCTCATAAAATCACAGAAAATGATTCAAAGGTACCTCCCGGCTGCCTTGGTTTAGCTTAACACAAGCCAGCATTGAAACTAGCCATCTTGACATACACAGGGGAGCATGACCAGCTTTGAGGGGCCTGTATCTCGTCTCCAGTGCAAGCACAAGTTTGCATGAGCAAGTACTGAATTTGTAGAGATTGAGAGGGAGAATACTGGTTAAAAAAATGTGGTTAAGAATGAAAGTGGAAGCAGAAAGCCATCTTCAGGTGCTGTCATGGACCACAGGAAGCCTCCTAAAACTTAAAGAAAATGGCAAGAGCACACAATTTTTGTTTAGATCTGCATTCTCTTCAGTATTTTGGTGCTCAGGGAATACTACTTGGGCTTAAGCAAAGGTTTTGCCATTTATGACTGTCACTGTTTATGGTGCTCCCAGAGGGCAGAGAGCCGCAGGTGCTGTGTCCAAACCAGGCTTGCTGAGATAATCCCCAACAAGGGTTTCCTGCTCAGGGCATTCAAGTACAAATACGGAAAAATTGCACAACCCTGTCCCAAGACAAGCAGTAACCACAATGCTGAAGGCTGGAAAGGATACTGGGAAGCGACAGATGCCCATCTGTGGCACAGACTGTTAAAATTTTTAAAATTAGAGAATAAATCTTCCTGTCCTAGATACCTATATAAACTTTCAGGTAAGGATAGGAAGATAGTGCTCATCTATCCATGCAAATGAAGCTGGAGCAAACTTTGGGTAAGAGGGACATTATGCTGGAGTTGCAGCTAAACTCCCAACAGGAGCAGAGCTGGGCAGCCACATATTCCTAGCAGCATCCTCCACCCACACTCTTCTCTGGCTGCTTGCTCGCAGGGAAGCTGCTGAGGACTTCTCCTCCCAATTTGCAATAAAAGCATTAAAAATAAAAAGGAAAACAAAGAAAACAGGCCAGACAGTCTGGCATGGTTCTGTTTTTTCATGTGGTTCCAGAGATGGATTCTGAAGCCACACTACGCTGCCATGTAGCAGAGCTGCTGTCCTTCAGGGAGCCCCACTGGAGACATGTCTCTCTCTGTGCAGTGGCACAGGAAAGGGAGGTGTGGCAGGGCCAGCCCCTGCAGCCAGAGCCAGCCCCTGCAGCGCTCCACAGCCCTGGGGCAAACGAGACCAGAAGCCACAGCAGCACACAGCACACCAAGGGCTCCAGCAGTGCTGACAGAGAAGGACGAGCACCCGCAGGCCCTCCCACAACGTCCTTTGTCCTCTACTACCCAACATGTTCTAAACAAAGAGGAACTGAGAGCCTCCCTCTTAGCAATCCACCACAAATAAATAAGGGCTTAATGTTAAGGCAGATAGCAATCTTCTTACAGCTCTGACTTATTTTAGGTTTCTTGCTGCAGGGTTAACACATCTACTACTGAAAATGCACACATGCTCATGCATTGTCAGGTAGAGTGACACCTGCGGCACTGGTTTGGAAGCTCTCAGGTTTTTTCACATTAAGCATCCAGGACTGGCTATTTCTCAAATCAGCCAAAAACTTAGCAGAACTTTCTCCTCTCCCTCAACTCTTTGCAAAACACTTCTTTTCCAAATCATAATCAGCAGGTATTTTAATGTCTGGGACTAACAGCGTCTGGGGAGGAAGGAACATGCTGAGAGAGATAAGGAGGTAGAGCAGAAACAACTGGAGTTGAGAGGGAGGAGGATGACATTTTGCACATTTCAAAATATTTTACATTCTAAGATAGTACTGTGAAGCTCCAGATGATGCAGACATCTACAGTGATACTCTCTGCCACAGTAATCTACAGCACTGATATAAAATACTGGGGGAAGAACATATGTAGCAGCCAACCATTATAAAACAAGCAAATATATGCTATTTTTTCCCCAAAAATTTTTATTAAATCCTGAGAACTCAGGAATTGCCGATCTTCTTCTGTCATGACTGTCTCCAAAGACTTATGAGCTCTGTTTTGAAGGCCTCCTTGTTACTTTATCATCTTTCCCACTTATTCAGCCTCCTGTCTCCCCATTTAATTATAGAGGTGTCAATGAGGTTGATTAAAGCACAGTTTTTGGGAGCCAGGGGACTGCCATGATAGCAAATCTAAGGCAAGACAGCCCAGATGAGAATCTCTTATAAATAGCTACAATTTTCAAAAAAAATTTAGTCTACTTAAGAAAGGAGGGCAGAAGAACAAAGGCATCATAACCCTGCTTACTTCTCTGGCACTGCACGGGACTCCTAATTATGCCTCATGATCTAGCCTTTAAGTACCTGGATGTACCCATCTTTACAAAACTCCCCAAATCTTTGAGGTACAAAACCATTATAATAATCCTCTAATAAATGTATATTAAATCTGCCTTGTGTGCCTGAGTACAGGGGCCTGCAACCCTATTCAACCCTTTGTACTGTAGCTCAGTTACATTTTTTCTTCTACATTCTTTTAGATAACTGTTATTCCAGACACTACATGCCATGGTACTATAAAGATATACTGAAGAGGAGTTTTGTTCCAAAGGATCATCACAAATCAAGGGCTCAGGTAACTGAAAAACAGAGTCTGCACTGTAATGAACAGATAACGATAGAGGGAAAAGACAATCCACTATTTAATTTTTAACTCTATAAAAAAATCTCCTTGCTCTATTAAGCTATTTTTCCTATAATGCCTATATGAAGTTATTTACAACATAAATTAAGGCAATTACTAGCCTTGATTCTCACATATCCATTGTGCAATTATTCCCATAGTCTAATATACTCTCACTTGTTTCCTTCACATTTTCCAAGAGGCATAAAGTTGCCTGAGGATAAACAGGCACAAAGCTTACTGAGCTTGCATCTACATTTACATTTTATTGTGAATCAGGAATGCATCTTTGACATAAATTTCCTAATTATTCCCAATTGCCACATGCTGGTTCACATCATGGAGTGATTGTGGAGCACAGGAACTTAGGTCTTTTCAGATTAAATTTACCCAGAAGCTCAGTTCACGATTGCACTTGATGTATTTCCATCCCTACTGGGCATGCAGTCTTACAGGACCTGGCGAGAACTAGTGTGAAATAAAACCCTGATGAAAAGCACAATGTGGATGCCAGCTCTGCAACACTTTTTCTCTCCCCAGATCTGCTGCCGTTAGTCCATACAGCTTCTTACTGTAGACAAAACCTGAATGCTGGATTTGGGGAAAGCCCTACAGTTCTCACCTCAGCAAACATCGCCCAGCTGCAAATAACATATTCATTTTCCTCTGTGGTAATGAATTAAACAGGATCTGTGCTGATTTTAAGTGCTGATTTTAAGATGAAGTGAATGAGGAGTTCAGGAATCTCATCTCACTCCAGCATCGTTCATAGCAGCAATGTCCAAGAAGAAAACATACAAGACCTTTCAGTCTTCACTGAGTCTAGTTAGGGATAGAAGGGTTGACTGCTCACTGCCTTCAGGTCTGGACAGAAATGTTGAATGCTTTGGAGCATCAGTTTAAGAAAGCATCACACCCATCCAGTTGCGAAAAATTCCTTCATGATTTCTTTGGAGTACTAGTGCTAATTACAGGGATAATTTACTCAAGTAACTCTTGTTGTGTTCTTGTAACTTTCACACTCTTCTAGGAGTGTGAAACTGGATTGGTTAATCATTTCCTTTTATAAAAAAAAAAAAAAAATTAAAAAAGGAACGCCCAAATCTGGTTTTATTAATGAGGACATAGTAATTTCTACAATGAACATGTCCTGAAAAGTACCAAAAACACGGAAAAAAATAGTCATTGTAGGTCCCACTTTGAAAGAGAACTTATAGCAATGTGGTCTTAGTGATCATTAAACAAGATATCTTTCCTTCATAGTCATGGCAAATGTGTGTGCTGCCTAGAATAGTAAAAAAATACACTTATTGGATATAAAGTAGACTATGTCCTGAACTCATTTGTAGGACATTTACTAGCACTTGAGTTTTAAAAGTCAGCTAAAATTGGCAAGAAAAATAACACATCTGTACCTAATCTTTTATAAAGATAGTAAGCAAATACCTATAAAGTTTGCCCACATATTTGCTGCCTACAAGACACAAAGCATCACCTTACCCCTCCTGAAAAGATTCCCTCTTTTTCACAGGGCATTTTCTTGTCTAAGACTGTACAAGGACAACATAAAACACAGACCAGAGAATAAAATTAAATACTTAGATGAAATCTCAAATTATCAAGTCACCTTTCTGTCTGGACAGGAAGTGACTTGTTTAAAGATGGCAAGAGCATATCTTGTCTAATTTGCCAGTTTCATGCCATAATTACATTAATGTTGTGTGTTTCCTGTCAGTTTTACTATAAAAGCTCTGCACCTATTAAAACATTCTCTTTTGCTTTTGATCTATGTGGGTTCTCTCCCCAGCTTCTCCACATCTCTATTTACCTTCATAGAATGGAACGAAGGAATTGTCAAAAGTATAACCAAGAAAACATTTTCATTGTGGTAAATTACAGGAAAAAATAATAATAAAGCACTGTTCCAGAAAAAAAATCAGCTTTTTTTTTCCTACTCTCTCTGGAAAGGCTGAGTACCAAAGCAGGTGCAGTGGGGGAAAACACATCTGCTGGCTTTGCACAATGGAACAGAAAGTCCACTTTGTTTTATTACCATTTCAAGCCGCTTACAAACTTCAGTATGAAAGAAAAAAAAGAATGAACAAAATCCAGGTTTTTCTTCTATATTCTTTAGAAAATTCCCTTGTTAAAGCATAACATTAGAATTTTTCTCTTGTTTCTCTTCCCTGTCCTCTCTTTTGAAAGGATTGTTGTGATCTTGAAAACATAATCTGGGAAGAAACATCTGGTCTTCACTTTTTAATTACATTTCAATTATCTCAAAGTCTTTCCTGGAGGTAGACATACCTACAAGGGCTTGCTGTCAAAACCATAGGAGTTACAGGGCTGCTGTATAAATGGATCAACTGTAATGGTGGATTTGGGACCAGTCGAAATAAATAATATCATGCCACATAAAAATTCTTCAGAAGCAGTGACTATGTACAAGCCAATTCTGAATTTTTGATGTTGACAGAAGCACAGGTTAGGGCAGGGCAGGGAAACCTCTGGAGGGAAGATAGGGCCAGGGACAGAAGGAGCATCCCGGCAACCTGCCTCCAGCAACCTGCCTCCGGCCGCTGCCCAAACCTTTTCACATAGGGAGGGAGAGTAGTCCCTTTTAAAAAGGAAAAGCAGTGCCCTCCCTGACTGTTTGTGTTTATGTCCAAATGAAGACAGAGAGGGGCACAGCGCAGTGGCAGCAGGAGCCAGACAGCTGCGCAGGTGGGCTACAACAGCTTGCCTTCCGGCTGGTACTTGCTTCTTGAGCCTCCCCCATCCCAGGTGCTGACACTCTGGAGACCATGCTGGGGGAGCAGGAGAGCTGCCAAGTACAAGGTGTTATCCCAGATACTAAAATGCCTTGCTACAGCTCTGAAGCATGCGGTAATGTAGTTACGAGAGGATAAGGAATTTTTGTTCGGGCTACTAACCAGCAAAAAGCACTTAAGCAGGTGTATTACCAGCAGAGCCACCAGCTCCATCATGCACAGGAAGCTAGCGTCCAGCTTCCCAACAGCAGGATCCACACCACGGTGAGGCAGCAGGGGGATCACTTTGAGAAAAGCCCTTTTGCTTTTTCCTTCTGTCCTGTTCATGTTAATCTGGCCGCAGTATCCCCCAGAGTGCAGTGGAAACTCTCTTTCTCTTCACTAAAATTTATGCCACAGTAGCTGAAGTGCTGCTCTGTGCTATGTTCTGCACAAACAGAAAGTAAGAACATGTCCAAAAGCGAAAATTACCAAATGTAGAAAAAAAAACAAGAGGGAGGAACAAATATGTCAAGAAGTGAGTTGACCAGTACCACACATTAGATCAGCAACAGAGCATAGAACAGCATCCAAGCTATCCCAAATTTGAGTTCAATAGGCTATGTCGCCTCTTAACCTTAGAAGTAGATACTATCTACAGAGAGAAGACCAAAATCTGAAGTAGCAGAGGTAGATATTGTTTCAATAATCAATACGACATGCCAAGGTTCAGAGTATTTTCGAGGCAACATAGCCCATGCTAGAGCCTTGAATCCTGGCAAGCATTTTCTTGAGCTCTGTGTGTGTATCTATATACACATATATGTATGTATTTAGATATTCAATCTAAATAATATGTATTGTCAAGGAAAAGTACTTCTCCCCTATTCTTTCTTTTGCCCTTATATGAATCTAATGAGGTTCTGCAAGAAGCTTATGTGTCAAAGTACGATCATGAACAGAGTTGTAAATACGTATTTCATCAGTCCCCCTCTTAAAGACATTCACTCACAACGTCTCTTTCTGGTAAGGTCAACCTGACATAAACCAGTTCTCAGCAGGCATCTCCCAGCTTTCAAATAAGAAATAGAACTTAAGGTCTGCAGATGATAAAGCACTTTATGTCAAAACCAATGCCTTTTGACTTTGGCCTTGCAGTCTAACCACAACGGTCTCTTCTGAAGTGATGTAATTCACAAATTATCTTTGTTCATCACTGCTTTTAAACTTTTAACATGGTGGTGGATAGAGAATATCCTCTAGATTAACAGAAAATCATGACAGGCTAGAAAAATATAGATGGGTAGAAATAACCACCAGAATTGTTCTTAAATTTTCATTTTTCTTCCTTACTACAGATAATTTGCAAGATGGTAACAGTTGGCAGAGTTCTAAGTAGTCTAAGGCACGATAAACCTAAAAGTAGTTCTACTTCCCACTTTGATTAGCACACCAAAACAAACCCCAGTAATCTCAATTGGTTGGTGTTCCCAGGTGGCAAAGAATGGGCATGACTCTTGCTGACCTTGAACTTGACTCAGCCACGTTAAGGGGATAGCGTTTTCCCAGTATTTACATCTCATGTTAGCTGTCGTTAGTTTTTACAGTCTTTCAGTCAGATAAACAAACTCCTTCATCCTGAGCTAGCTCCACAGTCCATTTTAAAATTGATTTTCTAAGAAGCAGCAGCTGCCTTCACAGAACATCCTTGCAAAGTGATCCTGCCAATATTCACATTCAGTTGCTTTCCCTATAGTGGCAAAATACTTCATGAACCTACTGCTGCTCATCCAGTAGATTCATACTTGGTAGTGATGGATACTACTGGCAGGCACTGCTATTGGCCTAGTCCAGCCATAAAAGCAGGTCAGTTAGGGTGTGTACATGGTTTCTTCACTACATTGATTAATTTCATCAGTTTAGATGATATGTGATATTTTATGGATTAGAGGCAAAGATGGGAAACATTTACTTGCATTTTAAAACCGCCAAGCCTTAAATATGGGATGAGAAAACACAGAAGGAATCCCAGCTCCTCACTTTTGGGCAACTCACTTTTGAAACTGCCGCAGCCAGAGAAAGGCATATGTTTGGACAAGATTTATTCTTATGTGCTGGAGGACCAATCAAGAGTAGACCCCTGCCACACTCCTTCCAAAAAGCTCATGAAGAAGCAGTCAAGAAGACAAATTGCTTCATTCCCTGACCCATTCCTCCTCCAGAAATTCTGACGCACACATGTGACACATTTGACAGAAGGATGTCAAAGAGACAGACGCTAGTTTGGCCCTAAAGGTAGGCTCATTCACATATTATCTATCTTACTAACCTTTTACTTAGAGAAAGACCCCCCCGAAATGTCACCCAATGGGACTGAGGTGTCCTGAACATTTTTGGGAATAAACTCTCCAAGAGTAAAGGGTTCTGTATATTTCAGAGTGAGGAACTGTTAAGAAAGATAAGGAAAGAATCCCGGATATTCAAACCAACTTTGGTATTTCAGAAGCGCAGAGTATTTGAAGCAGAGCACTGCACCACAGGAGGTTTGATGCATAGGTTCTATAATGCCCTTTGTATTTCCACAAAGGAAAATCTTGTGAATAGAAACATAAACACGCTCACAAAGGCACACAAAACATACAACTGGGAACAAGATACAAAGAAGCTAGCAATGCCGTAAGTACACCAGCACCAGTGGCATATGCCTTTCTTTTTGTTACCACAACGTGAAAACACATGTATAGTACTTACACCCTGCACCAGGGAGCCTAAGCCCTACAGACTTATCCTGGGGTGAGAAAAACAGTACAGAAATTCTAATGTGAATGTAGCCTAGGCAGGCACAGTATTTGGGATGAACAGTAATGTGGGCTAGTTATCTGCTAACTGCGTAACTTTTCTGGAGGGGACACTAGGTTAAAGCCCAAATGGGGCCCACGAGCGGCTCAGAGTGGCTGAGGCTCCTTGCCATGACACGATCCAGACACCAGCAGCTCATTTCCACACTGTAGTGCTGGGCCCCCAATCCCTTGTCCAGCAATCAACAGCACTCCAAATGGAAACACAGTTATGTTTCATTAAGCCTTCTGCACAAACATTTACACGTTTCCTTTGCAGTCCTTTAATCTTAAAAAAGTTGCTACTGACTCTAAGGGTTGCTGGCATCTCTCCCTCTTTTTGCACTAGCCTAAACAGCACAAGACAAGTCACAAATACCTTTATATTTCCTTCCAGAAGAGGAAGAGTCCCTGGTTCCTAAAAATAAAGGAAAATGAAAGAGATTCCCTAAAATGTCCCTGGATACTTGTTTTCTCTGGATGACTATTTTCCTACATTTCAGCAAATGGCGTGGCTTTGTGACACTCCCCCTCAGCACCTGGGAAGCACATTGTCAACTCTGGAAGTGTTTATTCTCTGTAGATTAAACAGCATTTGTTGGATGGTGATCACAGAAAGTTGTAAAAACAGATGGACAGCAATCTGTCCAGACTTTCAGAGCTCACCATGAGAAGGCTACTTACATAAAAACATTTTGCTGAACGATCAAAGGATTTTCTTTCCCTCCCTCCATACTCAGTTACATGAGGTCTGTTACATAAACATGGGAACGCAAAACAACTATCTTAAATAATGCCAAAAACTCTGACTTTTGAAACTAATATTCCGAGTTAGGCTCGGAATGGATTGGTTTACAAAATCCCACACAAAACCAATCCAACTCTGCATAATCCTTTTCCCATTTCACCTGCATCTCAAAGTTTTTTTCTTCTTTTCCAGATACACTATCCTTCCTTGGTTTCAGTGGAAATATGAAAACTATTTATTCTCACTAGTGCTCCAGATCAAACTAGTTTAAAAGTTGACAGCAGCATGCTCTCTCGTGGATCAACATAATCAAGCCATGTACTACTTAAAAAAAAAACATACAGGCTTTCTTACTCTTAAGAAATAAAAAGCATTTATCTAGATAGTGAGCTGTGCCTCTGACAAAGTCTCAAGGTTAAGCTACATGACAAGAACATGAGTTTTAGGTAACACTGCTTCAAGAGGCTAATGTGATGAAGGGGAGACACAGGATGGGTATGTATGATCCTGTCTCTGACTCTAGTGCTCACAATACAGGAACTGTGATGTCAAAGTTCTCACTTCCACACTAAGAAGGACTTGGAGAAAACAGAGCAATTGCAGTGGAAAAGGCCAGAATACTGATGAAAGGATTAAAGCACTTGCTTCACACTGTGAGATGCAAGATGATCAATTTATTTAACTCCTCAAAGAGATGGTTTAGGGGTGACTTGATCTGAGCCTATGAGTACCCATATGGGAAGCAGAAATTTAATAGAGGACTCTCTAATCTAGGAAAAACCCAATAGAACCCAGTAAGTGCTATAAAATTATTTGCTCACTCTTTGTCAGTAATCCACATTCTATAACTGTCTGGTCCTTCTCCACATACTTCATCTTGAAAACTAACCAGTAAAATCCAAGCAAAGAAAAAAACAAAATAAAATGGGAAATATATGAACAGAAATAACACCAGTGATCTGAGCTGTATGCAAATATTTACAAGTATTTTCCAAGCACTGACTTCCTTTGCGCCCCGTGTTCATCCTTTTCTGCTTTCTATGTTTCTATCAACATTATTTAAAATATTACTCATTTGTCAGCAAACACTGTCTTTGTACTTGTCTTCATGCAATCAGTTTTATATACCACATAGGAACTAAAGAAAAAAAGCACCTGTACTTTGTACAACACAAAGCTGGAGCTAATCCCCAGTCTGGAAAGCACCAGTTTTCAAACTGGGAATGGAGGACTGGCAATTCTTTAGCTGCCTCTGAGAAGGTTATCAAGGGTACCAGCCAACTAGCACTTCTGATCCCCCACACAATGTGGCCTCTCATGCTTTCAGGAATTTTGGGGTACTGTTTTGCAGGACCCATGGTGCTTGCATCTTTGCACAGGCATGTAACCAGAGATGAGTTTGGGAAATTTTACTACAGGAATGTCATAGCACTACTGTCCAAAAGGCAGGTGGCAGAAAAAAGACTTTTTGCTCTTTTGCTGAAGAGAAATTTTGTATAGTGTATTAAGAGGTGTGAGTAATACTGGAAATTTGCACATGCAACTTTCAATATAAAGTCCATTAATTTTTGAGAGTAATTGTTAGTGTTTGTTTTTTCTATTACGGTAGTTAAGCACTGGACTTTGATGGACAATTTTAAAATAAAACATAAGGGAACTCTCAGAATAGGTTTCAATCTAGATAAGGCAGAAAAAGTTTGGGAAAGAGAAAAACCTCAAGTCAAGAACACCTGGCATGCAATATAAGGGCATGATTGTTAGGAGCTGTGTGCTGTCTTGGTCACATCCTTAACATCATTATGCCCTATTCGGAGACATAAGGAAGCAGGCAACACACCAGCCTTTATCATAGGAGAATGCTGAATACTTCAGTACTAAAAGCCATATGCAGTAAAGCTGAATGCTGTACATATTTAATCCACAAGCACCAACACTTGTGCAAGCTCTTCTGGACAAGCATTTTTCCTTGTGTTTTGTTCGGTTGGTATTTTTTGTTGTTTTGTTTTAATACATTTAAAGCACTTTGTAAGAATAATAGTCCTGGGATGCATATGAAGAAAAGTATTTGCCACACCAGTTGTGGAATCCTTGAGCTGACAAGCTGTGTTATAATGCAGAACAGAAGCACACCCCACACTTGACTTACCTAAAGAGCAGCAGTCAGAGTCGGAGCCCTTAGAAGGCGGCTAATTCAGAGTTTTCTGTTATGAAAAGTTAGGAACAAATCACAAAGGTACAAATAGGGAAGACAGAGGGACATGGAAGTCTAGTCCTCCATCTGCATGATCCCTACAGGCCACCAAGGTGTGGGGAGCCAGTGGTTGCTCTGTACCCACACTGAGCCCGGGGCAAGTAGCCTGCCCAGGTAAATGGGGTGAGGAGGATGGCAGTCTCCTCTTTCCCTGTCTGTACTGTCAGACTGGGAAAGCTCAGACAACTCCCTCTGAAGGAATAAAATAACAGCTTTGTATCCAGACACAGGGAGGAATGAGAAGAGAGTCCTCTCTCTAATGGTCGCTCAGCTTCCACTCCATACTATGAGTTGCACCTTGGTGACACAGTCGTGGCCCTGAGAAAATAATAATGAGATGAACATCCTCAAGGAGAAGGAGAGAAATTAATCGCCTTTTTCAGTGGTCACATTTATAGAAGACCGCTGGGTTGGGCCAGAACTTCACTCCCAGTTCTTGCCCTGACAGCCCCCCATGTGAATAACCACCCTGTGGCATGAAACTGGGGCCACCCACTTTCTGATTGACGTGTGTGTACACACCCAGGTTCACAGAAAACACAGCACGAGAGAAGACAGGCATTTGTATAATTACTGATGAGCAGAAGGAAAGAAGTAACTATTTATCCTATGGACGCTGGGGAGGATTTAAACCCGTCTTCCACCTTTCTAATGAAGTAAACAAATCAAGCTAATTCTTCTTTTCCTTCCCATCTGTCTCTGCCCTTCCCTTCCCTACTACTGAGTAATGCCTAATGTATTATACATTAATACAAGCATCAAATGGGGGGCTTGCCCCTGACAATCAGTGCTCTTCTTGCTCCCTGCTGCAGGAAACATGAGATGTTGGCTAGCTCTCCTCTTCTTCTAATTTATGGAAAAGAACTACAATGCTGACTAGCAATTATAAGCAAGATTAATGATTTGCCAAGAGACCCCTTTGTACTTTTGACTACCTATACAAAAGCTGCTCTTTGTTTACAGAAAACAAATAGTGTTTTGAGAAAAAATACGACACAGTTACCAGCTTGGAGATTTTCCCCAGAAAACTAATGGCTGAACATTTTAAGTCAGCACTATGGTGTCATATGTGTCACTATGCTGACACAAAGTCAGCACGGCTTTGCAACATGTCTATTTGTATCAAGTATACCCTACCAGGAAGAAACTGCCCTCCCTTACTCAAACCCTAACACTGCAACATTTTAGAGACAGAAACCGCCATAAGAAAGCAGCAAGTGTGATGCAGATACAGCAAGTCACCGGTTAAACAGCCTTAGTGCTCATCAACATTTCACTCAAAATACTGCTATTCCAGACATAGTTATTGGATCAATTAATTGTAATACCACGCTAAAATTATATGTTAGGTATCTCCTCTCTGACACAGAAAATCTTCTTTGAGAAATTTAGCAATTTTTGCAGAAAATTAACACATCAATACTTACTGACGCAATAAGGAAAAGTATAAGTTCTTTTCTAAAACTCCCTAGAAAGTACCAATATAGTATTCAAAACAAAATACAGAAATATTCAAATTTCAAAATAGAAAACAGATTTATATTCAATAGAATTAATTAAAGAGGCTCAGTACATCTCTAGCTTCCCATATATTCTTACATACACAGAGAACAGGTATTTTCACTCTACACAGTGTCTTGCTAAGAACTGAAAGCTTTCAAATCCCACTAAAATTAGTGAGAATTACTGGCAACTAATTATATCCTGGATTAATTCCATGACTTGGAAGAATAAGCACTAAGACAAAAGAAATACACCCAGTGATCAACATAAAAATATGAATGATTTATTAATAAAATCAAATAGCTTAACAGGGGATCAGACTTCCTGTCAACATCTTTTTCTTTTTTTTTTTAATGAAATCTATGAAGGGAAGTCACATCAGGTAGTCACTGTAGGTATTCTCCTTGTGACTAATTATCATTTCCACAATAAATCTATGCATAACTTCAGTTTGCCACTGATAGTTTCAGATTACCAGCTGTAACTATCTAGCTGGTATCTATCAAGCATCTGCATTTACTTTTCCATACACGCAGACATGACATCTGAAGACAAGCACATCTGAGTCTTACACCTTTAAACACCCCTACCATTACACCTGGGAAAAAAGCCTGCAAAAACTTGTGCTGGTTTACTTTATGCTAGGTACTTAGATGATTTCCTCATCTCTTTCTATAATGTATCTTTTCCTTTTACTCCGGGTAATTACACCAAATACAGTCTAATATATTTACTCTCACCCAAGCTGTGGAGGAACCACAGTCAGTCTGAACCCAGAGACAAGGCTGTGACCAATTCTTGCTTACATGTAATGACCAAGACGTCACTATCGGAAACCACAACTTGGGCTAACACAGTCTATTGAAAACCTCCTATCTGGTGCACTGACTCCGCTCACTGCATATGAGTCTGTCCTTTTTGTTAGCAAGGGGGCTGTGTTTATGGGGCAATTTTGTAAGGATTTGCCCAGGAACTCACTCTGCCCATGCTCCGAGTGAATTGAACATCAGAGAGTTGCAGTTATAAGAGAGTTAAGCTAGAGATAGGAAAGCTTGCTGAGCAGTTCATATACTTTATTTTAAACATAGTTAGGTTCAACTTCTCCTGAATAAAAATGTGATCGATTACAAAACTGTAATTGCAGCATATTTTAAAACATTTTGCTGAACTAGGCTTTGGGTTTCAGTTTCTCATACAACCTGTTAAAAAGATGGAAGGCTTTTCTTGCTAAGGCCACTCAGACATGTCTTGTAAATGCTACCAACAATAAAGCATTTAAACAGAATATGATACTGAAGACAACACATGTTAAATAAAGCAAATGGACAGAAAAAGACCAGAAATTAAAATGTAACCGTAGCATTGCAAAAGTTGAGAAAATAATGACAAAGTATGTAAATAAAGAATGAGATTTAACAGTCAATCATGGTGCTGTTTCCAGACACAGTCTTTTCATCTTTTTCCACCCTTCTCTTCTATGTTTGACCTGCATTTCAAGTAGAGGAGCATGCAGGGAGGGAGCAATTGCGGAAATGAATATTTACATAGCATTAGCTGTTAATTTCAAAGATGAAATAATTAGCCTTGATATCTGTCATTTCAGAAATGACAGAACAAATACTGCTGGTTAAAAGTGTTTGACTAAGATAAAACAATTCATGATTATTTTTATGAGCTCTAGAGTGGAATTTGCAAAAACCACAGGAGTTGGTAGCTGGTTCTAGAATACTGCCTAAAAGACATAAACAACTATAATAAACGAAGACAAGCCATCTATTTAAATAGACTTTCTTTCATCATCAAATAAAGTCCCTTGACTAAACAATCTTCCTTACAGAAAGGTAAATGTTCAAAACTACTTCCTACCTCAATAATAGTTACAGGTTACCTAGCTATGGATAGTAAACACACTGGGTTATACTTTCAGTATCCTTTTAAATACAGGGCATAACACTCAGGCACTAAAGATATAAAGCCAGTATTGCTACAGCAGACAGTTTGCAAGTTTATTAGCAGAACAAAGCATATTCCTCTTCTATCTATCCTATCTATCCCTATTTCTTTTCTTTTTTTTTTTGTAAAAGAAAGAGTATTTATGAAAGAAAAACCATAACATACATATAGATGTATAGCTATAATCAAAGGTTCATCTACAGTTCTGTTCCACAGGAGAGTACATACTTTACATCTTAGCATCTTCAGAAAGATTAATGTTTCTTCTATAAATGCCCTCCTTTCCATGCTACAGTCCTAAAGCGCTGCCACACACTGCAAATGGAAATTTAAACAGGGAAGGGGAAATGCTACAGATGTATAAGAATAATGGAATAGATTTCACATGTTGGCAAGCAAGAATATTTTATTTTCTGTATGAGAAAAGGCCATATTTTCAAAAAGGAATCATCTTAGGCTCTAACATCTGGGCTATTAACAGCTTCCTCTTAATGTGAAACAATTAATACATAAAGTTTGGTACATCTCTATGAAAAAAACCAACCTACTGCAGAGTTCAACTACCTATATGCATAATCATCTCCTACAATATCTTTATGCTGACAAACTTTTTGTGGATTTCGTATACAAAGAGGAATCTTACTGGGAATGCTTTGAATTTACATAGCTTTTTATCTGTTGCCTAAGGACCTGACTATTCTCTCTGCATGAAGCACTCTGTACCATTTATGCATTTGAAAGTTCTTCTGTGTATAGTAAACCAAAAAGAAAAACTATTTATTTATTTATTTTTATTCTCAGTTCTTCCTTTCAAAAGTTTCCTTTTCTTAAGTTTCTATTCCTCACTCTCAATCCTTTCTTATGCTTCTTTTATTTTCACTTATGTCTTTTATCAACTTTCCAGTAAACATGTTCAGGAAACCTCTAGATAAGATGGTGACAGATCCAGGAGAAATAAAAGGCAAAAAAAATAATACATGAAACAACATGAAAATTGCAGAGCATGCAAACACTCTCTCTTTTCAAAATTTCCCACAATCAGCTCTAACATAGTTCCCATAAATAATACTGTCTCAAAACCTGCATAGATATCATGTAATTAGACAAGATCCTGTAATGCAACATGTGCACTAAATGTCCAATCTGAGACCTAATAAATATGTGGGAGGCTTTCCATTTACTTCAAAGGTTGCTGGACTAAATCCTGAGTGTGTGGATTCACTAATGAGCAACCTGACTGTGCCCATGAGCCAGGCAGAGGATAACGACAAGAAAATGCAATCTCTACAGCTCATAGCTGTAGAGCTGTTTAGATGCTGGAAAATGGAAAACCACAGAAATAACAAGCTGGTCGAGACACAGCCCATTACATATTTACTTTTTGTGTATTCTACTAATGCAAATTTGTGACACATGATTGGAAGAATAAAAGATACATGACTGGAAAAAAAATATACTGCCTCAATTTGGTATCTAGAATGGATTGGCAGCTCATTCAAAACCTTAGCAGGAAAAGGCAGTCGTTCACAACCAGCATGGAGATGGTGCAGAGGGAGGCACACTTAAGGGCATGGTTACACTGCAGCGCAGGAGAAACAATGCTATGGTCCTGGAGAGTTCTTCACGAGCTAATTTAACTTGTTAAGCAAATTAGATATAAACCTAACAGGAATTATTTTCCCAAAAGGAACTTTAACCCTTGTACATCCACTACTAGTATCAATCTAAAGCTTCTTAAAAGCATCAAGTCTTGGAAAGACTAAGCTGAATTATAAATTTGTGATTGATACTTTGATTTAGTTTGTGCTAAAATACAGCCAGCACACAACATTGGCTTTTTACTGCTTTATAGAGTATACAATTACATGAAATACACATCAAACTCATCTAAATAGCTGGCCATTTAACTGTCTGTTTGGAGCAGTTGCACACTCCATCATCCCGTGTGATCTAAAGCACAGAGTCAAGTCTGGCTGCTGTTTATAATTTAAGATAGGTAGCTCTGAACAACAGGCCCTTTCCCCCTCCTCCCCCCCAAGGAAACGAAAGCTCTTAAAAGGTCAGGCACCAATGCAGTTTACTGAATAAAGCTCAAGTTTGAAGAATGTGACTTCTAAAGTGATTTTACTACCTGGGATGTAATGAGTTTTACAGGCTCTCTTTGTTAAATTGCCCTGACAATTTCCATTTCCACTTGCTTCAATCATATTAACAGAAGCTAAAGTTCACAAGTAGTAAAATATTTCAGTGTACTGAGTTGGGTCTCTAAAAAATAGATCACATATTTGACAAACATATAGGACATAACATTTGGCATTCCATTCCATGTTTGGCTTGGCATATCTCGTTTAGGGCAAGACAAGATGCCTTACCACATTATCTCATTACTCATGGAAATAAACCATGGCTACACCAAGGACTTGACAAATCCCATTAGGTATGTCAGAAGGACAAGACTGTCCCAGTGAATTGGTGAGGGAAGCAAAAGGGAAATATTGAAGATGTTGTACTGAGAGGAAAGGTACTTAATGTCATAAGACTCCAACACACAGTATCTGGGTAAATAGGTAAGAATTGAAACAGGAAATCCCTCACTGAAATGAGAAAAGGGAATGAAAAGGTGAAGACAGAGGCAATAATTCTGCTACTCATAGGAAGCGCACACACACACACACAACTCTGCTACTACCTCATCGTGTATTTGCCTTTACCTTATTAAAACCATATAATAGGACCTTCCTCCATCTTTGGTAAGTGTCTAGAACTCTTTGGAAGGTACTGCAATCTAAATAACAATGACCAACAAATAACAAATAATAGATTCCTCTTTTCCAGTGCTGAAATTTTCCAGTGCTGAAGTTTTCTTTCCTATATTATGCCAAACTATACAAAACTTTCCAAACTATGTGATGCAAAGGAGGATTTGAAAATGATCATGCACTAATTCAAAGCAAAAGCTTATAATGTGCAGAACAAGAGGGTCACCCATGCCTTCATATTTTCACTTATAAATTTGGTTCCCAAATGTTTTTCTACATTATTTTCCTAGAGTGCTACAGTACTGACTACCCTGTAAGATACATCAGCACTATACTGAGATTTAAATTGATTTACTGTGACTTCAATTTTGAAGTGCAACATGGTGCACCTGAGAGAAGAGTTGGGTCAAGAAACATTTTTGCAAAGGTGACCCATACTAAGTGACACACGTAGCAACTGCAGTATCTTGACATATGTGAAACATCAAACAGCAATCTACAAACTCAGAGAATAAGGGAGTCTGACACAGATCTTTTAGGTAGTTACTTAATGGGCTACTGAGGCTCTTTGGAGTCAAAAAGATAAAAGGAAAATCAATGCTCTCAAAACAACTCTAAAACAAAAAATTTGGAACTACATATTATTATCCAATCATTCTCAAACATTAATAATGCTGAAACACATTCAGACACAGTCAATACTTAACATAAAAAAGAAGTAGTACTTAAATAAATGCAGTACTCATCACTCATTGCTGGTCCTGAGGCCCAGAACACAGGGACTAACTTGACAGCATAGTAACAAGCTTGTCAAAGATCTTCATAATATATACTTATCTGGTGGCCCTGACTGAAAGTGGCAGCCAGTATGTGAAGGAAAGAATGGGAATACTGTTCCCCAAATCACAGGAGGAGAAAAAACCTGTAGCAATTAAGATACATCAAAGCTGTATGAAAATAAATGCTCAGCTATTTAGATGCAAATACATCCAGACACCACTATGCACCACCTCCAAACAGTATTGCACATCCAGTGTTACTTCCATTGTACCAACAAATGCTTGTCTTCTCTATAATAATGTTCTCTGATGTACATGTTGTGGAAAAGTTAAGGAGTATTTACATTCAGTCAAAAAAAACTTCATCAGCACAGCAAGATGAACAAAGAGCATATCCATAGCAGACATCTGACCTTTTCATCTCTCTCCCTCTGAATGCACGTGTGTCAGGCAGGGACACACATACACACGGGCAGAAACAATACACAATGTCTGAAATCAACTTCTGGCCAAGGCATCCCAATATTTTCTCCTCTGGTAAGTATTTTATTCATTGCAAGCACTGAATTTTAATTTGTACCATCTACAGAGCTATGCATGGAGCTGTTGCTCAAGTTATGAAGGACAATAGAAATCACAGTTGTTAACCTACATCATTTATTTATTAAATTACTTATTTACTAATTCACAGTATTCAGCCAGGACGCAGCTTCCTCAGCACAAACCACTAAAATTAAACCTGTATATACTGCAGGACTTGGGCCCAAGAACAGATTATTGCATATCAGCCACTTTACAGAAACCATCTAAGTGCATATTTTTCTCTGAAAATAGATGCGGCAATTTGAGATAGCTTATCCTCCAGAAAATGAGGGATAAATCACCAATTTATTACTTTGAAATAATTTGTTGATGTGTTAGAACCTTTCCACAAATGATACTCAATCTAAGATGTCTTTTACTATGTGGAAATTAAAATCTTTACACTCCAAGTGAGCAGCAGATGTTAGAATTGCTCTTGGTGCTACTGCTTCAGCTTAGGACTGAGCCTGTTTCACAGGACTTAGCACACAGTAATGGTCTGACAGGGCACTGGACAGCCAGCTTTGGTTAACAAGGCTTCCTTTTTAGACTCTGCAGCCTGTAAGAAGCTATCAGCTTCTCACTTGCAAAAAGCAGATTAATCGAGGGTTTCAACTTTGTTAAGACTGGCTTAAAACTGCTGAAATATTTGTCTTAATGTACAGTCCTTATACAAATCAGACACTTTCAAAAGCGGTCCATGAAGAAATTGCTGGAACCTTACCTTGGGATTTAGCTCCCAATAAGCCTGAGTTACATCTCCTTTCAACTCTTCAGACTTGTGAGGTTCGAGACAGTTCGTGGATTCAGCAGGCCAAAGTGCACAATGCTGACTATGACTGATAATTTGAGTTGCCCAGAAGGCAGACTCTTAGATTTTGGTTCCAGCTTGATGGGCCAAGCTGACCTGGGGGCAGGATTCTGTTACCTCCTTTGGGCTTCAAACTATCCACAGGAGGTACGCAGGGCCCCCACTGACAGACACAAGCATTTTGTGGAATGATTTAAGAAGATTTTGATGATTTAAGAAGATTTTCCTTTATCTGGGACTTAAGTTTTAAAGGCAAATCTGACCCCTCATTCCTAAATTCTTCCAGAATAAAATCTTGTGCCACAGGATTAAGGGCAAAATATAAAAACAAGGTCTATATAAAAGCAATATTTTTTGTTGCATTTAAAGAAAAAAAATGGTGTTTCTGTTTGTTTTTTTAATCAATGTCACATGGAGTAGTTACATTATTGATGACCAACCAGAGCAATGTCAAATATTTGAGGCTTTTTTGGCCAAATCCATATTACCTTGGATTATTTTGTTTTAAAACAAAAATTAAGAACAAGTGCTAATGAAATTAAAATAAAAGTATCAACAGAGATAGTTTATCAAAAAATCCCAATATATTCCATTTCTGCTGCAAAAGAAGACAATAAGCACAGAGAAGGCAGCAAAGTATTTTATATAGGCAGGATGCCAAAATTGTGAAAGAATCCAGCACATCTTCCTAACAGAAAACTTTGTATTGCAGTATTGCATCTTGCACCCAAAATATAGGTTTGTATTCTAAACCAGCAAACTTCAGAACTACAAATCACTATGATGCAGCTCGAGCAATTTTATTAGTAAACACAATTAGAAGTGGTAGTACCAAGAAGGCTGAAGGTCATCTAAATCATGCAAACTTCCAGATCTGAGCTCCTGCTCTCAAAAATGCGTACTTGTATCTGTCATCTGGATATTTATATTGGGACATCAAGATTTCATAGTTGTTAAAACCAAATATCAGACACACATATCTCTCAAAAGGGCATCTCTCAAGAGTGCCAGTTAGAACAATGTAGGTCATGCTCTTAGCAAATATATTTTGCATGTCTCAATGTTATTCTCAACATAATGTTTATGTGAACAGTAATTCTAACAAAAAACCATAATGTTTATGTGAACAGTAATTTTAACAAAAAAACACCAACACAACAAACAACCAAAACCATGCAAGGAGTAGTAAAATACCCACTTGCTTCTTACATCAAGTGACTCAAGCCTATATATCTCATCATTCTATCTTCATCTTAAAACTTTTAAGTAGTGAAACATCTGCATAGATAACAAAAAATTGTTGTTGTTGTTGTTTTAAATAAATAATTTTAAAGGTAATAAAACCTACAAACCCCATAGAACCTAATCCTCATTTCTTGAAATGTGAGATTTTATCATGATTGAAGGAAACGTCCCTTAGAGCAAAAATACCAAGATTTAATATGTTAGAAACTCATCAACACTCTACTGTTATTTTCTAATTTCCACTGTTCTCTGTGAAATGTAGCACTTTAGAAAGCATTTAAAGTTCTGAAATGTGGATATTTAGCTTACTTTGCATATCTCCTATTTAGCTGACTATATTTTTGGGATTATACACATCTGGAAATTAAGCTCTAGAACAGCAGGCTAGAAAATAAGCTCTAGAACATCTGTGTTTTCTAGAACAGCAGGCAAGACTTTTCTAGCACAACTCAAGATATTGAGTCATCCCATTAATGTTGTTAAACAGCAGACAAACAGTTGATATAATCATTAAAGACAAGCTGAAAAACAGAACTTTAGCTGTGAACATTTGCAAACACTTTGAAAGGTCATTTTAAAACCTGGACTTATAAAATTTAATGTCTACATTTGACTCAAAACCTGGTAAAGCATTCTGAGATTTGACCTTAAGACAGCAAATGAAACTTAACAGTCCAACAAGCAAAATCATGCAGTTTATATACATGCTAAAAATAAGAGGTGCTCATCGGTTGACTAAAAGGTAGTAAAACATACATACTAGGAAAGATATTACCCAACTGAAAGATGGTACTACAGCATTGAAAAGACTTTCTCTGAAAAATAGCTTACAGCTCTGCTCATCCACGTTCAGGAAAGATGCATTGTAAATGGAAAGCGTACAGAAAAGGTCTATTGATCACCAGAATATCACAAGAAGAATTGGTCTCTCCTTAAAACACCACTTCACTTTGCCCACCTTGTGCAACATCCAGATACAAGCCAGCTTGCATCAAAAATTCACATAATTGCAATAGGATGGTGATAAGTGTGTACGTATATCTTAAAAAGAATGTGGTGTATTTACAATAGCAAAAGGAAGGATGCAAATAGGATATAATTCTGCTTTATAAATGCTTTATGTGGACTGACGGAGATGGGAAAGACTACAATAAAAGGACTGCACTCACATTGGAACAAAGGGAGATGTTACAGAAGGAAAATCATTGGTGAAGGCAAAGATCACTATGAAAAATTTCCATCATATTAAGTGAAAGACTGATATAAGAAATACCAGCAAACGGGCATTATGTTTATCATACTACAAATTCAAAAGACCTCTGACCTAAGTAATAGAGAAACCTTTTAGTAGAAGCTAGTATAAAGGATAAGATACTAGCTGATGCTCCCAGGAGGAAAGTGCCTAAGTTGCTACTCTGTCAGACAACGTCTTTTAGTCTGCACCAGGCTTCCCAGATGTCTTGTGATCAAAGACAGCCAGTACAATAGTCACTTCCAGGAGTGCAGAGAGGTACCCTAGTAACTAATCTAATTGCTGACTGACATAAAATGCCCAGTCTCTAATGTTCTTCTGTAAGCCAATCTGGAAATTACTTACATACTCAAGAGAAGTGAATAGCATGCAATAGTGCAATCATGAAAGATGAAATTATTTACTTGAATTTCAAGCAAAGCAGAGCCTGCATCCAGCACTCCTTTTTAACATAGAAAGCCTGAGCTCAAGAAGAATTAAAAGACTGATCTTACAAAAGAGAACCATTATGTATTTTAGCTAATGAAATTTTTATTCTGAAAGGGAAACATTTCCATTACCATAGATCCAACAGTCCCAGGAGGGAGGGCAAGGCAGTGAGACCCCCTGTGACCCCATTAAAGCCTGATTTCCACCTGGTTTGGAGACATTCTACCTTCTTTACCAAACCCACCATGATACTACTTGAAAAGTGCTGTACAATAAGAAGGAGATCTGATGTGAATTAGGTCACGCTATTAAAAATAGGTGACCTTTCACCGATGAACAGTTTTTAAGCAAGGGAAAAGATCTTCTTAGAAGTTAAGACACTGCAAAGACTCTCCCTGCTCTGCTGCTTTATGCTGCATCCCAATAATAAAGCAACACAACTGTATAAATAATAGTCCTGGTTTTCCATAACAAGCTATAATTGTAGTAGGTGACTAGGAAAACGTTTAGATAAATGGTGGGGTCATAACCTCCTATGCAAAGCAGACAAATCAAATTATGGAAATATCTGGGAAACCCTGAGGCTGTGTAGCTCTACTTCAAGCCATGGGCACAATTAAAGCAGACAGTAAATCACTAAATTTCATCTCAGACTTTACAATTTTGTTGTTGTTTTGGTTTTTAACCATTTTTTGCTGACAGATGGAAATAATACTGGCTGAATGTGCCCAAGATTTAATTTACCTCCAATTTCCTTCCTATTTCTACAGCACATTCCTAAAAAACACACAGCATTTTATTCCCAGTGCTCAGAAGAATTACTAGTAAATAGTCCCACTCCAACAGTATGTACTATAAAAATACCACTGCAAAACTTTTTGCTACTCCTGAGAATTACATTACATTATAAAATTTTCTCAAGAATATTGCTAAATGATCATCTATAAAAGTGTGCATACATTTACATAAGTATAGCTACTTGAATACTCATCAACTATGCATGCACATATCTATATACAGAGAGACAGAACTGTGACACTGCATTGAAACAGTGTCATGTATTAACTGAGAGAGTAAAATGGTAAAGATATCTTTGAAGATGCGGAAACCTTTCTTCTCTTTCTTTACCTATCAGCTGCATTTAAGAACTAAGAATGATTTACCTGCATGAAGAAATTATGTCTGAGGCACAGACTTCAGTGACAGCTATCAGAACGGTACATCCACTTGTTCTGAGAAATTCAAGGTCAAGCTTTCCAACATCAAGCCTTAACTATCCCAACTCCAAAATTTTCTGACTTTCAAGATGAAATATCTCATACTCCCTTTCTTCACTATTCCTTTTCCTTTTTGAATCTTCACCAATATATCAAGATCGCAGATGCCTGATGAGAGGTAATTATTGACCACACCCCGCATTGTTACTTACTGGCACTAGATAAGCAAAGTTATGTTCATTCTAGCATGGGAAAAATATACTTCCTATCAAACATTATGAAAATCCATTCTAATTTTGTGTTCACCCAAGGGAGATCCAACTTCCCAATACAAAAAATGCATTTACAGCTGCTACATCAAAGTTTTCATTGTTCTCCACAGTTTTTGAGACTGTAAAGTTATGAGGCATAGTACAGGAAATAATTGTTCTACCTCCATATCTGCAGTGTTAAGGGGTGTCTTTGGTAAATGTAAACCTCCCAGAGGTCATACCTCTGCTTAGGTTTCTTGGGAATCAAATAATGACTCCTTCTGCCTACACAGATAGAGAAACTGGCAATTCAGGGCCCCTAGGTCCTCCTGTGTGGCCACCATTTTGGCCTATTGCTCATAACAAGGTCATTTTCCTCTGTAAGCGCTAAGGAAAGCAGAACAGAGTTAACATACGCCCTCCCTAAATAAGGATTTGTTGATACAGCATGCAATCTGCTGCAGTCCTTTCCTTCTTTAAGGTACGAAGGTGCATTCTACAGAGTTACAGTGTTGCTGTTAACATCATGCCCAGCCGTGAGCATGAGATAAAATGCACAGGGTTACTTACAGTACCTGGCAAAGTTAACATCCTTAAGTCTGCTGACAGAATTGGCCAGACTGGTGACATTAGTTTCAGGTATTGTTCAGACATATGACAGATGCTAATTTGATCTAAGATTTAAGGAAAGCTGAATTTAATGCAGGCATTTCTAATGCCTTATTTATACACAGATAGGAGCTTTTCTGGGTATATTTCCTTTAGGTACAACACTGAAAATATGTCCTCATATTCAGGGATGTACTTTTTTCACTTGCTGTTTTAAAGGAATAGTTATGTTCCTTTTTTTTTATCACTTCAATTATTTTAAGGTACATTTTTTCTAAAGTTGACACTTTACTTTAAAAAATGGATCCTTCTAGGTTTAATCAGATATGTGCATTTATCCTTGTACAAAATGAGGTACAAAATACCCAATATCAGCTAAATGTAGCCTTCCTCTGTGTGTCCATTTTCCCATTTCCCAGGCTGCAGCACTACGCAGAATTAGCAATACTCATGTCAAGCGTATTGATATAAAATGACCATCTAAGCTTCCTATCAGCTGTGCTCTTATATTACAAAAACACTTTACCATGCTGCATGTTCATTACTTAGCAACTGCTCCTTGCTTCTAAGAACTGCATCCTTATTTACACACACACATCCTGGAACACCTTTCTTAAAAGTGGAAAAGGAACAGGGATTAAGTGAAGCTATGTTCGCATTTTATAAAACCCTAAGTGTCATGAAAAAGCCTTTTGTCTCTTCTGATACAAGAATTATCAGGCAACCAAGGAAATCAACATTGCAAATTTAAAGCAAGTAAAGGAGGCAGTTCTTCGAAGAACATATGGTTAAAAATGAAGAATTTCTTAGGGCATAATGTTGTGCTGACAACATTTTAAATGTAATAAAAGGCAGGATAAATTCTTTATTTGGGGGTGAGGAGGCAGTTCTAAAGAAGGCTACTCAAAACAAGCTCAGAAAACTCCAAGTTGCAAATTGCTGGAGCCTGGGAGAATACTCTGGGGAAGTATCCTCAGACACTTACCTGGCACATGTTGGCAAGTGCTATAGCACACTGTCACAAAGAGAATATGATGTCAGAGGGACCTTTATTATAGCCTATTATGGACAGTTTTACGTTCTTATGTTACTTATCGTGATCACATCCAAGTTAGTCAAACATGACTGCAAATAGAATTCAACCCTTCGTATTACCATAACTCTTCTTTTTGAGCACAAGTAATCTCCCTAAAGGGACAGCCCGAGGACTAAAAAATTCAGTGAGCTGCCATCATGACTCAGTTTGTTGCATGTATCATAGAGAGAGCCTAATCTGATAATTTTATACAATGGAAAAATAGAGGGTTTATTCCAGTGCCAAAAATTATCATTCATTAGTGAACAAAACTGCATCGAAATCTAAATTTACACAGAATCACACAGAATCACAGAATCTTAGTGGTTGGAAGGGACCTTTGAGATCATCGAGTCCAACCACATTAAAAAACAAAACCAAACCAACCAACCAAACAAAACACCTTAAAAAAAAACAACACACAAAAAAACCCCATCAAAAAACCCCAACAAACCCATAAAACCCACACACAAAACAAGCACCCACCAACTAAACCCCACACCCCACCACAGACCAATAATCTTGGGCATTAGAGCATGCCCTGAAGAGCCATGTCTACACATTTCTTAAATACCTCCAGGGACGGTGACTCCACCACCTCCCTGGGCAGG